>RYFJ01000906.1:0-213245 GCA_003991445.1 Oryza meyeriana var. granulata
ATTGACGGGCCACGCGGGTACTGATCTCGCTCTCTTTTTTATTCGTTTTGGCTTTTGCCTTGCTGGTGATTGATGTAACTAGTACATCATCTTGATTAGTTGACTCTAATTTATCTACTCAGTGGGCACCCGAAAGCGCAAAACAAAGCTCATCGTGGCGAAACAAGATACAGCACGTGATCCGGCAACCACATACCATCGGACCACAAGTGTACCTTCTGCTTATGGCCCAGATAGGCCAGCCTCCTTACGGAGATCGCATGATCTCAGAAAATTCGGAACCTTGTCGATGAGCTCTGAAAATCGACGGTGTCGTTGAGAGCATATCAAATGGACGGGGGTAAAATCCTGCACTATTAGAGTGCCGAACCGAAGTGGCGATGCACCCATACCACGGTATTTGCTGCCCTTCGAGCGTGTTCGCTGGGTCGTCCCCACGATGAGAGTAGCAGGTTCAGATGACGCGGAGAGTAACACGTGCTGGATGTTGCAAGTCGATCAACAAGAGCCAAACTGCTGCCTGATTCCGATATAATCTGATATAGTGACGAATGTTTGTTAGTCAGCCTTGTCTTGCTTTCGCTAGTTTTGTAACTGAAATGTAGCTGTAGTAGGAGTACCTCTGTATAACATTATCGACTTTATTATCGACTTTTAGATATATATTTAATCACTTATATTATTTAACAAATTTATAAAAATATATAAATAAAATTATAAAATATCTTAAAAGTTAAGAAATCACAATAAAATAAAATAGATGATAATTACTTTAAAATAAATCACAACAAAACAAAACATAAATCTTTTTGAAGCATTTTAGTTTAAAGTAGTCCATACGTTAAAAATAAGACTGCTCAAACGCACGTTCAAAAATATATGTTCAAAAATCAAATACAGTAGGTCCATACGTTCAAAAACTGGAGGGAGTAGAATGCAGTGGCAATTTTGGTGTTAAAGTAGTCCACGTATTTTTCTTGTCGTAGAAAGTATATCGTCCAATTTCATGCAAACTTTGAGCGACGCCAAAACCGGCCAGCATCAAAGCTTGAAACGTGGCAGCTACGTACGCGTACTTGCCCAATAACCCACAAAACCCCACACTATGCTTTTTGTTCTTCTTTTCCCAGCTCAAGCCTTACATACTACACTTGAGCGATGTCGCACACGCGACGCTGATTACAAACAAATCTCGATATTATATTGTAGCGTTTTACCCTTCTACGCCGCCCACGCCGCGCGAGCTCGGCTGATCAGTTGCTCAGCGCGACGCGGCCTCCTGCACGAGCGGTCTCGGTGGCGTGCGCGACGCCGAGCGCCTCCCGCGCTCCACCTGCTCCGGCACACGTCCCGCACCGCCGGACTCCGACATGTCGCTTCACGAACGCGGGCGAACCGGCGCCAGTTTCCGGCTTTGGAACAGGTCGGCCCCATGCGCAGGTACGTGAACGCCACCATCCACGTCCTCCCGGCCTTCGTCGCCGCCGTCGTCACGATCTGGTCGTGCGCCGTCTCGTCGTACCTCGGCAGCGCGTTCTCGCCGGCGAGCCCCACGCCCGACTCCCGCGCCGCCGCCGCCACCTGCTGCACCAGGGCCTCGGGCCGGCACTGCGCGTCCTGCGGCTGCTCGTGGTCGCGCATCTCCACGCACGTGAAGTTGAGCACCGCGCCGTGGCGGCCCAGCATGCGCGCGATCGGCAGTGTACCCGTCGTGGGATGCCTCGTGTGTAGTACCCCGCCGTCAGCTCGGCAGCGGGGAGCGTGTGCGTCGTATGTGCCAGTGGATGCCGGCCACCTTCACGGAGATCTTCACCCGGCGTGCCGGTGAAACACCGCCGACGCGATCCGACAGGATGCGCTCGCCGTGCTCCAGGAGCATCTGCGAGTACCAGCTCATGAAGAACTCACCGTACGGCGTGTTCCACCCGCCCTCACGACGGAAGAACGGCGTGTCCTCCGGCCAGTCGTTATATCCGCCGGAGTCGCCCGGCCGGGTTGCCGCACTTAGTGCGTTGCCCCACTCCGCCTGCCCACCCCCCGCCGCCGCCTTCAGACTGCTCCAGCATTACTGCACGTCAAAGCAACGTCTCACCCAGTAAGATCACTGCCACACACTGCACCCACCGTTGCAAAGTCAAAGAAGAGAAAATACGAAAGTGGAGACGAACAAAGCATACCCTGTCGTAGCACTGGAACTCGCCGATGCCGGGGAATTTCCAGGTGCCATTGCTCTCCGGGTACGACGGGTAGCGCAGTTCGCCGGCCGGACCCATGCCGACTTGAATCTCCTGCACATCGAGCGAGTGTATCAACCGATCAGCACGCCCCAGGCCATCAAGAACGAAATCAGTCGTCGGAGTGGCGGGACGTACGACGATGGTGTTGCCCATGAAGAGGCGAATGGTCGCGAAGGCGCGCTGCATGAAGTCGCCGTAGCACTGGACCGGCGTGCGGCCCTTGAGCACCGGCAGGGCGTCGGCGCCGAGCGAGACGTACTCGTAGTTGCGGCGGCCGCTCTGGTCCGTGTAGGCCAGTCCTGGTCCTTGTCCATCCTCCTCCAATACCCATTCGAAGTGGTATGCTGCAATCAAACAGATCGCAACTTCGTCAGCTCGTCGCACACTTGCAATCACTCCATTAATTTGAACAGCATACATAGTAAGCGTTCAAACGGCAAGAGTTACGTTAATGATTTTGTCCATTAATTAGCAATCACGCCAGTTAATCACATGAAAGGAAAAAAATAGCAAGTCCAAGGAGATGCAAGATGCAAGGCCTGACACGAGTTCTTCTGGTCACAAATACTCGTGCTGGGTCACATGCAAGTGCAGTAGGTCGTACGCCCACCGGGGGCAGCGCCACCGTCCAAATGGGATCACGTTTAGTGCTCCTGCATATACTACGGCCACATAAAAGATCTTTTTTTTTTTTTGCCAAGAGAAATGGAACCTATGGTCACTGACATGTGGGGTCCATTGTGATTCGTGTCAAGTCCACATCCCACATGTCCCCGTGTGTGTGTGTCACATGGCTCCCCTCCCAATCAGAAGCAAAAGTACAGTAAAAACAAAAAAGGAAATGCGTAGATGGAGCCACCGGCGCCGGTGACTTAAGAGTCACGAGAGGCCCGTTAAATCTCGAGCTTGTGGGTAGTCAAGCAAAAGCACCAACGGCACCTGGAAGCTCTCGTGAAACTTGAGAAGTTTCAAAAAAGAAAAGTGAAACTTGAAAGATCTAGAATTTGTTTTTTCTCAAGAGAAATTTTTTTTCCATTTTCAAGATAATAGCTCGAAAGGTTCGACCCAGCTACCGTATCTGCTGGTGCCGACAAACACAAAGGGCATGGCATATGCATGTAGTATATAAGTATTTCTTTTGTAGTTTTGTGAAGATAATCTGATCGAGCTGCTATGCGAAATTAATTGCAATGGTTATGGCAATGGTAGCAGAGTGCAGATAAGCCCATTCCATGCATGAATGGTGCAAGAACGCAAGAAACTAAAACGGAGGTGGGAAGAGAGAAGCAGCAGGAGATTGTGAAACGTACGTGACTGAGTCGCACGTTACTGCCGCCACACTGGTGAACGACATACGCCTGCACCTTGAGCCCGTTCTTCTTGGAACATCTCCATGAGCTCCATGTAGCCGGTGAAGTTGTAGCGCCGGGCCCTCGCTCTCGCGATGCCCCACCACACGCCACCATGATCCCTCGGCGCCGGCGCTCTCAGCGCCGCCAGCACGCCTCCACCGCCTTCCGCCGGTTCAGCCCTTCCCTCCTTGCGCACCGTTCCAGCGGCATCATCACTACACCGCACGCCGACCTTCCGCCGCCTCCTCGCTGCCACGTCCGGGTGCTGGCCGTCTCCGGCAGGCTCTCACCAGCGCCTGCAGCCATGGCGAGTCCGCTTCCCGCCAAGCAGCGACTCCGGCGCCTGCGCTGGCGCCGCCGGATCCACCGTCTGCGTCTGCAGCTGCAGGCTCGGCGCCGGCGCCGGCGCTACCACCGGTGCAGCCGCGGTCGCTGCAGCCGCCGCGACCACCGCCGTGCGCGGCGCTGCAGGTGCAGCAGCAGCCACGGCCGCCGCCGCGCCGGTCTGGTGGGCCAGGTTGAGCGTCATTATGAAACAGACGTCGACGACGTAGGATCAAACAGGAACACGAGCTACGAAAACCTTCAAATCGAGCTCCTCAACTAGCTATCTATCGATCCGTCTCTCTCAGACAACCAAGAAATGGGGGCGAAATGGATGTTGGAAATGGATTCGAGTTAGGACTTGGGGACCTCCCTTATTGTTGCTGCGCCGAAGCGACGATCTCCTCGAACGGATTAATGAGGTTACCGGAGAGGAGGAAGAGGCCGGGATTAAATAGAAGGGTGGGTGTCACGAGCGGCGCGTGCGGGTGACGTGGCGCGAGCTGCGCCGGTGAGGGGAACGTGAGGCGGTGGCGAGATGGGGGCATTGGACGGCGGGATCCCCGCGACGCGTGAACCGGCCTCGAAGCGTCGTGCGGGACGGCGACGTGGTGCCCGGCAGCGGCATTGGGCCACGTCGCCCGCGGGCGCCGGATGCGCGACGCGTGCGCTCGTGCGACGGTGCCGATGTTTCGGCGGTTTCTGGCCCGCGGAAGCCGTGGTCGGCTTGGGTTGTCAGGTGATCGGAAATCTCTCTCTCTCGTCATGGTGTGACGGTGTCACATGCATTCTTACACATACCCCGTGAAGTGAGAATTTTTATTATTTTTTTAGCCTTTTTATTTTTTAATTTTAAAAATAAATTCTCCTATAACTTATTTTTAAATCTAAATTTTTTCAGCCACGTCACTTCGTATGACGTGGCAAAAATAACAGCGTCACGCTAGGAGAAATCAGCGTGACAGTGTTACTGTGACACGTAAGTTAGATTGATGTCATTAAAAGCTTTAGATTTAAAAATAAGTTTTAAGATGGTTTATTTTAAAACTAAAACAATAAAAGTTAAAAAATAAAAAAAATTGTGAAGTGATTAGCGTGGTGCTAGCGACTGATGCATGTTGCACACTTGGATGGCACGTTCAACAAATCTAAGGTGGTTCAAGATAAACTACATTTCATGATTGCGATGGAACGAGCTTTTACATGGTGCGATGACACCGAAAAGCTACTCTATATTTTACATGGCCAGTCCTCTAGTATGAAAAAGAACGTTTTGCAAGTTCGCTCCGTCAACGTCACCGATGCGGCAATACGCATGGAGCTCAAGTATAATCTTAACATTTCCTTGGATTCCAAGTATAATTCTAGACATTTCCGTGGATTCCATTTGTATTCCAGGATATTGTTCAGGAAGAGGATTAGTTTTTTATGGACGACGTTATTCTTTGCTTTTGGGGATACTAAAACTGGAGTATTTTCCTTGACGCCCCAGCATGATGCAAAATATGGCTTACACTTTACTGAAGATAGCATTATAGCAAGCACATGGCACCTGGAGCCAAGAATATAGCAGCAGCCAGCAGGAAACGAAAAGAACGAGAGTGGATAATTCAGGAGGTGCTAAGTTTGCGTTAAGACCGGCTAAATTTGGTGCAAAAACAGCTAAAAGCTCGATCAAGTGAGAGGACAATTTGCCAATTTGGGGGTGAAATTTATCCATCCACGCGTCACTTCCTCGCTGGTAATCTCTTCTCCTTCTCCCTGCATATCGCATTCTCAACGCCAAACAGGATAAACTGGAGCTTCTATTTTGTGGCTGAGAGCCAGAGAGCTGGATTACAGCAAGAGTTGGCTAACCTTAGCGGCTTAGCCTCTGTGAGGCAAAAACAATCACAGGTTCCCCGGGTTCGACTTTTATCCGATGAATATTTAACCAATTTTCATCGTTTTACAGCTGTAGCCTTCATTCGAAAGCAAAGCAAAAGCTGCCTCCTTTCTCATTTAGAAGCTACAAACGTAACAGCCTATAATACGTTCATTTGCACCTGAAGTTGCTTAGTAATTTCGAAGTGAACAATTTTCCCTTCAAGAAGGGATTGGGTTGATCCTTCACTCAACAGTTTCACCACTTTTCAGGCCAATAAAACTAGTAACTAGTAAGAGGAGCCTTGAAATGCTTGGCATGGCATCTTTCGCCGCAACTCTAAAAAGAAGCAACAGCAAAACAGACAATATTGCCAGTCAGGTAACAGGATGGCGAGGATGAAATCAACCATAGCAAATCTTTAATGTTAACCACATAGAGGTTCAGATTCCAGGCAACAAAAAGAACTAATCAGTACCAAAACATTCCCATAAGCATAGATGCTAATTGGATTCACCAATTCAAGAAACAAGCATTCTAGTAACCACCCTTGAGATCATTGACCACATCATATGGAATGGGGGTAACAGTCTCCAGTGTAGCACCCTCAACCATGAAGCCCGGTTTGGGTCCCTCAGGCTGCCTCTTTGTGCTGATAACCTCACCGCGGGCCTTGGCATCAGCCTTGAGCTGATCGTTCTTGATTTTCCTCAGGCAGAACTCCTCGGTGCACCTGGATGGCTGGACATGCTCCACGCGGACATGGATCCTCTTCCTGATGATCCGGTTACCAACCTGATGACAAGAAAACACATGCTCCAATGGGATGTTCACACATCAAGTAGCACTCCCTATTTGATGTTCAACACTCATTCAACGCTCAATATTAGATGTTTCATACTCAATCTACATGCACCTGTGATTTGTGAAGCAGAAGAATGTGTATGCTAACAAATGAATCAAGACGGCAGATATACATAGCAGGTAGGTGATTTGCACACAGAGAAATGCAGTCAAACTGAAGATACATTCACCAAAACATGCATAAATGAATCAAGAAGCACATTGGGTTGAAAGTAACAGCTAAAGACAGTGCGTTGCGTGTAAATTTGTATCATCCAAATAGGCTTTCCATACTGCTGCTGGCACAGAAGGGCAGCCAGAATGACAAATTCTATGTATGCCCATCACACGTATAACATGTGCCACAACAACCTCTCCCGTGGAATACCACGCCACCCCATGGCTTAAGAGGTAAGCGCTCGGCCTAGGGCAAAACAAAGTAGATTGGAAGAGTTCTAGTAATAATATTATTTAAGTTAGAACAAGTATCAAATTGAGGCATAGACATCAAGAGGTATTTTTGGGATTCCATACCGGACACCATACAGATTACACACGCTACCAACATCCCAAAGTTCTAAAGCAAAATGCAACTGTCCAGGAGTGCTCACATTTTGGTCTTGAAATTCGTTAAGCATCAGCTGCAAGGCACTGGCTACCGAGGAGGTCATCACAACCACGCATGGTTGCCTACATATATCTAAACGCAGTACAGTATTCCTCCTATACAGGATTCCAAGGGTAAAATTCACCTATAACATTTAGCGCGCCAATTACTTTGCAAAATATTAACAGCTTGCACAAGCAACAATAAATTACTACCAGCATTCAGCAAGCTACAGAAGCACGAAATATTCATAGATAAGTTAAATGATAATTATCAGTTCCAACAAAGGGGATTTAAGATGCGCGGTTCAACGGTAAACACTACACATGAGCCAAGAGTACAGATCTACCTAATCTGCCGCCTCATATGAGAAGAAAAGAGGGAGGGAGGGAGGAGAAAGGATGCCGCCATGGCCTGAGCGGAGCGGCTTATACCTGCTTGTTGATCTCGACGCCGATGGCGCGCTTGGTGACGTTCCAGACGCGGCCGGTGCGGCCATGGTAGAACTTGTGCGGCATGCCCTTGTGCACGGCGCCGTTCACCTTGACGTCGACGTAGTCGCCGATCTTGTACGTCCTCAGGTACGTGGTGAGTGGGATGTACCCCTTCTTGCGGAAGGGCCGCGCGAAGAGGTCGCGCGTCCGCGACCGCAGCCCGTGCCCCGCCGGCATCTTCCCTCCTCCCCCTTCTCACTTCCTGCGGCGGTGCTGCTTCTGCTGCTGCGGCGGCGGCGGCGGCGGGAGAGTGTGCGGCGCTAGGGTTAGAGTGCGACGATGTGCCACCTATTTATAGGTGCCTCTTGGGCCGCGCACTATTGGTGAGCCTTCTCCTTAATCGGGCCGGGATCTTGAACTAAACTGGTTTCCGCATTGGGCTTTAATGGGCCCATGCACAGATTCTCACAGGCTGTGGGAAATTGGGCTTAACTGCCCTCGCTGACTCGGACCAAACCGGCAAACAAAGGTAGTACTCCCTCCGTCTGTGGATTCGCCGTATAGTACTAGATTTTTATATTTTGAAACAAAGATGTGCGGTCTAAGTCACGGAATTCTTTGTCACTGACACATGGGTCCGAGTACCGAACAACAATCGCAGAGGATCCTAGTTCATAGCTAGACGAAAAAAATATACAGGACATACAAAATAAAAAAAATGACTAAATCATGTTTTCTACTGAAAATTTGACCATTAATTCAGAGCTATAAGCCATTACATTTTTCTTTTGCGGGAACTATAAGCCATTACATCAGAAAGATCAGAGCTAAAACTCCTCTTTATCCTAATGGAGTGCCCTGTTCTACTCTCCTGTGATAGATTTGTAGAGTAGTTTATATTGTTGTAAGGTAGGCTACGGAAAGCTTCCCAATGCTAACATTTGCCAAAGTCTAAGACCACTTCCTCTTTATACTAATGTAGGTCTAAGAGCACAAAACATGATGCAATTGCGAAGTCTAAGGTGAAAATAGTGGCACCGAGAATCCAATTCTAGGACCCTGGTGGCCAGTTTCCATTCTGGGGGAGCTGCAAAATTGATCGATAAGCTTCACTTGGAGTAAAGACTGCTCTGTGAATTCAATTGGCACCAGGATTGGATTGTTTGTGATTTGGCAAATGATGGCCATTGGAAGTCCTGATTTGTGATGCTGCGGCAACATGACTACGATTAGCAACTCCCTGCCTTGCCGTTGCTTGAGTAGGTATCATTTGAGCATGCAGCTGGCTGGGTTGAGGAGTGCTTGGACATTGTTGACACATTGGTGGGTCGGTATTGTAATCAGAAACCCCCAGCTCTGATGCCAGATTAGCAAGTGCATCTTTCAATACTTTTTGGTAAACATCTGCCGATGGATCTTGCTGGCACTGAATTCCCTGAGTTGGAAGTGAGGAACACCGAGAAAGTTGCAGTTCACCACTAACCGCCCTGCCTAGATCAATCTGAAGATATAATGTTGGCTGAACCTGGAGTCCCTGAGATATACCTGGAGCAACCTGATGATATGATGTGGGCTGAATCCTGAGTCCCTGAGATATCACTGGTGCACTGAAAGAATTCTGAGGTGAGTAACCCTGTAAAGGTCTGGCAGCACTGAGAGAATTCTGAAATATTGCAGAAGATGCTGGCTGAGATTGTGCTGTCTGAAGTGCTGCAGATGGTACTGGCTGAACTAGGACAGAGTTAGGGACGGGATGGCGCAAATGGTTAGCATTTGTGGATGAATAAACTGTAGGAGCTGCACCAGCACTTCTGAATCTTTTGCGCGAAATGTTAGCCATAGGAGATGATGCTTCTTGAAGATTAACAGGTTGTCCCAAATGCCGTCGGACTCCAATAGGCGGATGCATCGGCCGTTGATTTTGGATTGCATTACTTGAAACATGAAATCCTACTGGAGAAAAAGGTTGGACTACACTTGATGGTAATGGTTGTGAAACTGATAAACGATCCCCTGTATATTGCTGCAAGGAAGCTGTTGGTGAGCTTGACTGAAAAAAGCTCTCGATACTTTTACGGTTAGATGCTGGCAGATTTTTGTGCTTCAATGACTGCCTCATTTTCTTCCATTTTGCATCCTTATCCGTAGCATGACAATGATCAGTAGGCTTTGTGCCTCTGCCCCAATAGGCACAGGGAGCAGGAGAATCACAAACATAACAGTGGCACTGCATTTATATTAGGAAGATACAAGCAAGGTTATGCTAATGCATTAGTGTTGGAACTGTAGGTAATAGGCATTGACTATGTACTTTTATACTAATCAAGAAATCCTGTTTCATAATATGAAAAGATCAGGGGTTGACTACTGACCATAGCACAATGATTTGCATGAGAACTGGTTCTGAATGGCATGCTAACGCAGACATGGCGTGGATGAGGGAAGTCCCTGCAGGCTAACTGAAAAGAGGAGCAATTGCCAGGTAAGATTTACTCTCCTCTAAAATCAGAGCTTTTAGATGAATCAGAATCCCTAGCATAGCAAATTAGCAATCAAGAGAGATGTTGAAAGGAAACAATGACTGCAGAGCCAGCAATTTCTTGAGTTAGGCATGATTAATCAGTCCTAAGTTAGGTTTTCATGTTATTGCTAATTCATCAGTTAGCATCTACAATAATAATATAATATGTTTAAAAGACAAATATCCAGGACAAAAAGGTCTGCCACAAAACTACAATATTATCCGGTTAGAGACCACTATATTATGTTGACACCAATTGCAGCCATCTTACAATATAAGTGCATGGAAACTCAGATAAGGCCACCAAGGATATACATCAGAAAGGCAAAACGATCACTGGACTATGAGTACTACCTTCCACAAAAGCTTAATCTTCAGGATGAGTTTGGTAACGCACAAAAATTCAACAAAATGGACCAGATAAATCAATAAGAGTGTTGCATAAGTGATTAACAACAGGATATACAACCATGCAGAATTGATGTTTATAAAAGAGAAGGTATTAACAGAACCAAGATCTGAAACAGTGAAATTAATTTGTTCTATCAAATAAATCTTGGCTTAACCTTAAATAAACTCCTACATAAATGAATCACAACTGTGCATATATTAGCTACATTTTATGAGTCCCAGACTGTTAATAGCGACTAGGACCCCCCATGTCAACAGCTAGTTGACAAATAAGGCAATGATGGTTGTGCATATACTAATTGATAATTTCAATCTGATTTGACTTATCACGACGAAGACAATGTACGATCTGAAGTGCAACTATAAAAATTAAATGGAAGCAAGCAAGAAAGAAATAGGAGTACCTCTCCTTTCTCTGCAACTATCTGCAGTTCTTCTTCTGGGCCACCTTGCCCGGGTCTCTCCTCATTGACAACGACAACCGCCTTGTCAGGGTCACCATCTAGCACCACGCAATCATCGTCGTCACCATCATCAGTAGCAGCCACATCACACGCAGACTTTTTGTCATCCAGCATAGATGCCAAGAATTCCTGGAAGGCAGCAGGATCATCTAAACCCTCCCCAACTCCATTGCAATCTTGAGGTAGAGGATGTAAAGACAACTCAAGAGGAACGTTGGGCAGCTTTCCGGCAACAGGAATCGCCTCGTCGTCGGAACTAATCACAACAGCAGCCTCGGCCGACCCCATTCACCCCCAAAATCGCCCTCCAAATAGGACTACCAGGGAGACGAAGGTTTCTTGGAAACACAACAGAGGACACGAAGCCGATGAAAAACACAATCTTTGCTCGAAAAGAGGACGCTTCGCGCCAGGAAAAAAGGCAGGAAAAAATATGAGATTGTGGCGGCGCCTGGGAGAAGCAATGCTTCGGTCAAGAAGAAACCAAGAGGATGAGATGAAAACAAAAGGCACAGTTTTTAAACTATTTTCTGCAACTCAGATGATCAGAGAGGAAGGAGAAGGGATTGGAGATAAGCGAAATTTACCTGGCGTCTCTCGGTGACGGCGAGCCGGAGAGGCAACGGTGGAGGAGCGGAGTAGATGGGAAAAAGAAACAGAGACGGAGAAGGCGAAGCAACTGCAGGCCTGCACTGCAGCCCTCTCGCTTTCGCAGAGATTTTGGTTGTGGCAAGTTGCAACAGAGCAGGGAGGGAGGAAGGGTTTACGGGCTGTGGGTTGGGAGCCAGCGGTCGCGTCGTGCTCGTGCCTCCCGCGGGCGGCTGGCGGAGAACCGGCCGGCCCCGCCCGTCAGCGAGCGCCGACGGCGAGGATTCCTTACGCGAGAGAGATTCTCTCACGTCCTGGGGGTTGCCCTTGACATGAGACGGAAAAGTCCTGGCTTGTTATTAGCGCCGCGGCGAAGGCTGGCGAGATTGAGATGAGATGGAAGGCGGGGCCGCGGGGGTGCAGGAGCGGATGGTGAGTAATAACCACCCCTGTGCTTTTTCGTTGCGGCTACTTTTTCGTTGGGGCGGAGATGGACCGTGGTTGACAGGTTGAGCAACGGTTGATCCTTAGGGCAAGTACAAAGAAGAGACCATAGTTTTCTCTTGGCACATGTATCCATACAAACAAACAACAACCAACACTAGTCATATAATGAAGAGACTCTTCCACTGTCTCTTAATAAATAAATGCTACTTAAATGTATGTATGGTTTAGGTGATCAAATGTAAGTATTTAGTTTGTGTACTCACATATGACACTTTATATATACAATGTAGATGGCATGTGGTATATGTATAAAAATGATAACTTAATTGTGAATCACATATGTATGAAATGTTTTTTTTAGTTTAAACATATAGTGCATGCATGTACATCACCGTGAAAACAAAAACAAAAATTATAGAAATTTGCATTGCTATGATCATCTTCGCTGGTTGCCGAGAGTAAGATCAAAAACTGACCGAGACAAAAAGGCATATATATATATATGATAACTCGTAATTTACATATGATGCATACATTTTCTTATAGAGAGATAAGAACAAAAATTATATACTAAATAAATAAGGCAGCTAATTGTTGCCAAAGCGTTGCCATATGTACTCAATTAGATCCTTCTTGAGCTCAACATGTGTTGATCGAGCACGAATAGTCGAATTTCTCTGAAGAACCTGTGCAAAGCAGGGGTTCGCGACGGTGCTCACTTCGGGTGGTAGAGCAATTGATGATCCTGCAATCTCGTTTAAGTCTAATGGTAGTGCAACCATTTCCTTTTCATCTTCAACTATCATGTTATGAAGAATAATGCACGCTTGCATTATGTTCACAACGTCACCCCTTTTCCACAAGCGTGCTGGACGACGAACAATATTAAACCGAGACTGCAGGACACCGAAAGCTCGCTCCACATCCTTCCTTGCACCTTCTTGATACCGGGCAAATAGCTTATATTTGTCCGTCCAAGGAGCTACTATGGTCTTCATGAAGACTGCCCATTTTGGATATATTCCATCAGCTAGGTAGTATCCGGTGTTATACTGTTTGCCATTTACAGTAAATTGCACTTGAGGAGCTTCCCCTCTTAAAGCTTGAACAAACAAAGATGACTTATTTAGGACGTTAATGTCATTGTTAGACCCAGCTGTACCAAAGAAAGCATGCCATATTCTTAGATCTCGTGACGCTACCGCTTCAAGTATCATGGTAGGTACACCCTTGTCGCCACGAGTGAATTGGCCCCTCCATGCAACAGGACAATTTTCCCAGGACCAGTGCATACAGTCGATGCTTCCTAGCATACCAGGAAAGCCACGAGATGTTCATTGCATACAGTACTCGACTTCAAGATCTTCATTGACAGCCAAGGGGTCTTCTGTGTCAGCTTCAAGGTCAGCCTCAACCATGAGGTCTTCTACTGCAGCTTCAAGGTCAGTGCCATCTTCGCCTTCAAGGTCTTCTGGTAGGACGCTTTCATCTGCTTCAGGATGATCCATGCACTATTTTTGGAGGAAGAATGTAGCACTGCACTATTTCAGGATGAGTCAAGCAACAAGGGATAATATACCAACATTTCCTCCTTTGCATTCATACTCATCCATGCATTCAAACTGACTTGCATTCACACTAATAGGATTCACACTGACAGTACATTCACACTACACAGCCATAATGGATAGGTAGCAGTGAACAAAAAGGCAGCAGTGAATAAAAATTATTTGGCACAATAAACTCTACCATTTCAGGACAAAGTTTAATACTGAACCATTAACCAGAACAATGTTTAATACATAACCATAATATCAGTGCAATGTGAAAGGATGAGCAATACATTATAGTTTCAGCTCATTCTTCCTGAAACATGTCAAGAAATAATCTTTTTCTCAAACATTTAAGGGCCAACACATGCTCAGCTCTAACTTCATCACACATCATTGAAGTGTCTTGTGTGAGCAGGCTTTTGTAAGTATCTAGCATTTTTGTTTCTTTTTCAACCACCTTTGCATTCTTCTGCTCCTTTGCTGCAAGAAGAGCAAGCTTGGAGGCTTTTTCCTTTTCAGATAACAATTTTTGCTGCATTTCTAGGACCTTGACACGGTTAGCATGATTGTTTGACTGAATCTTTTCAAACCTGTCCAGCTCGTCAACATCTATGGTTGTGTGCTTGTTTTTCCCTTTCACACCTAGTGCAGCCCTTTTAGCTGCTTTCTGTCCCATCGGGCGAGGTAGCTCAGAGTCCTGTGTCTCAGTTTCCTCATTATCTTCTCCCTTCTCAGCTTCCTTCCTTTTCCTAATCTTCTTGTTTTGATTGTTGTAAGCAATCCATTTTGCTTGATCACGGCAAATATACCAGACATTCATTAGAACAAAATGAGCTCCTTGGTGATCTTCCTCATACACCTTGTGAGCATTAGCTATCCACATTTCATCTGAATGCCCACTGGTATAAACTCTCCTAACCTTGATGTAAGCATCATTGAACCAGTTAGTCCACCTGTTAATTTTGTGCCACCTCTCCTTTACTTGTTTTACATTCCTTTTCCTATTTTGAGAAGTAGTAAGGTTGTATTCATTTGCAACATCTTCCTAGTACTTCTCTCCCTTCTTATCATTACCATTAATTGAATCAATTGAATGTTTTAACCAAGCACTCATCTGCATTTTAAAAATCAGGTTGCAATTCAGATTAATCAGTTTAAAAATCAGGTTAATCCTGTTATAATTCAAATTGAGTTTAATCGACTGAGCCAAACAAACAATTTCAAAGTAGAAACATACCACTCTAACATCTTCGTCTTGTTTCCAAAGTAGCCTCTTGTCGGTTCTGACATCACCCTTGTCAAGTGATTGTGAAGAACTTTGAACCTTGCCATTAGTTTGAGAAGTAGCCTTTTCCTTACCATCAGATTGTGAACCACCTTTCTCGTTGCCATCATCACTGTCCAATTCAATGAACTTACTACTTGTTACTGCTCCAGGTGAAGCAAATTTGTCTGATGAGCTCAATGGAACATTTGAAGGTCCAAATTGGGATGGTCCTCCACCAAACTGAGCATTCTGGGAAAGCTGTGGATGATTTAAATAGCTCATGAAACCCCCAGGTGGCCTTGAATCTTGTCCCCTATGTTAACCAAAAAAAAAATTCAGCACAGTACATGGATTGGTATAATAATGTGTACTAAATTTTTTTTCTAAATTGATCAGACCATTGTACTATCATTTCTGATACTAGGACATTAAGAAAATATATGGCAGGTGATTTGAGGAGCAAAAATTTTATCACTGAATGTCACCTATAATATTTATTCTAGATTTATCAGATCATTGTAGTTTTAATTGATCACAACATAATCCATGTTTTCTTGCAAAACAGAACAATCCAAGTATCATTGCTAAAAGAGAATAATCCAGGAATCCTAGTAATATCAATGGTTCTAGTATCCTTGCCAAAAATTCAGAAAACTGAGAATCAAGTCTCCTATACTGACAAAATTGTTGCCCTTGTAATGTTTTGCAAGAATCAGTAATGACAAAAAATCAACCAATTCAATTCAAAGAATCGGTACTGAACCATACCATGGCTGAGTAAAATCACACGTTCCTCTTGTTGGTGGGGAGACTGGGCTTCCCCTCCCACTCACACCGCCGGTGCAAGGAAAGGAGTCGCCAGAGTTCAAGGAGGCCCCGGAGGGGAACGACCTGAGGGGGAAGAAGCCGCCGGAGGATAAGGATCTGAAGGGGAAGGAGCCATCGGTGGGGAAAGAGCCGCCGGAAGGTAGGGGGCTCGAGTGGAAAGGAGCCAAGGCGTCCTCCCGCCGGTGAGCCATCTGGGACTCCTGCCCCGCACAGTCAACCTAGTCCTCGTCCACCCAGCGAGGCATTAGGGAAGACAGGCGGCGGCGGGAGATCGAGAATCAGGGTCGGATGGGATTTTGGGGTGGGCAGCGACGGGACATGGCTGGAGGGACGGGCGGCGGCGGGATATGGCAGGAAGGGCCTGCAACTACGCGCGAACGAAATTTGGCCCCCCGGGGAGGCGCGCACGCGAAGGAATTTTGGCGGCTTGGAGCAGGGGATCTCGCCGGAGAAGACGGGTCACGTACAGCGGTTGCGGGACGGTCTTTATGGCTTCGGAACCAGCGCTAGAGCCGTTTCTTCGTGGAGAGACGGTGTCCTCGGCTCTTGGTTGCATACAGGGCTTTTTTATAAAATTTACAGCCACATCAGCACTAAGAGACACCGTAATAATTGCCTTTGTACAAGCCCTTATAGTGAGTAAATAACCCTTCAATGGTTTCTACCTTCTTAACTAAGTTATCATAAATTAAAACTTAGTTATTCGGTGTTTTTTAATCTAAAAGAAACTAATATGTATAGGAGAAGAGAAATTGCTAGTCTCGCATATTATAAAGGGTATTCAAAGTTTACGTTTATATTATTATTATAATCCTCTTTTTTTATTTAAGTTGTTGCTTGCTAGGTCCGTATTGACATAGCAAATCACTAGGTATAAACATATTCGTACCATCAAATGCTAGAAGTTTATACTATGATAATATATCTGGTGCTTAAACTGTCTATTAGCAAACTAGTAGTGACAACATTCCCTTTCGTTACTAAGTTGTTGTACAGTGGCTAAGATTCCTTAAGGTCAAATTTCCAATTTCAATAACTATGTTTCACATATACCAAAGCTTAAGTCAATATATAGCAAAGCTTGGATTAACATGGGAACTAGTTGGCGAAAATCCCTACCTTTTTATGTAGTCTAAACATGATTGTATAAAAAAAACCAATTCACTCTATGTTAATACAACCATGTGATCGAATTTTTAATTCTAAGGGACCGCTCCACTGAGTTGGATGCGTTGCAACGTCAACCAACAACATCAACACGACTACAGCTAGTCATCAGCAGTCAACTTTGGTTTTTCGGGGCCCTAACTCCGATGCAGCCAGGCATTTGGGTTGTGCCATTGTAGCCTAAAACACCATAGCCAGCTCAGTTGATCATCCCCTATTTAACAGTTATCATGTGTTTTCGCTATTGCATTTGAATTATTGCCTAGCAAAGACTATTATGGAAGGATACTTAGTTAACATTGACGTGTAATATTGGCTAAAAATGACAACCATATGATCAAATTTTCAATTCTAAGGAGATCGCTCCGCTGAAATGGCTGCGCCGTTGCCAGCTCAGCAACATCAATATAGCGGTTATAACTAGCCGTCTGCAGTTAACTTGGCTTTTTGGGCCATTAACTCCGTTGCAGTTGAGTGGCTAGGGGAGCCAGCTCAGCCGACCATCCCCTATACGATAGTTACCATGATTTTGACCTTTGCATTAGTGTTGTTGTCTAGCAAAAACTATTATAAAAAGGCACTTAGTAAACTGACGTGTAATATTCACTAAAAATGATAATTCTGTGATCATATTTCCTATTCTAAAGGGCTGCTCCGCTAAGCTGACTGCAGCCAGCCAGCAACATCAATGCAGCAGCTACAGGTAGACATCAACAATCAACCTGGCTTTTCGGACCCTAACATCAACAATCAGCCAGCTGACCTGGTTGCAGCCAAGCGGCTTCGTCGTGCAGCCCAAAACGCCACAGCTAGGTTAGCCGAATAAACTATTCCACAGTTTACCATGATTTTCATCCGTGCATTTAAGTTGTAGCCTAGCAAATACTATTAAAAAGACACTTAGTTAGCACTGACGTATAATACTAACTAAAAATAACAAACCTAATCTGTTTTTAACTTCTCGTTACCTTACATGGGTATGTTCAAGTTTTTACTATGTCAATCAAGTTATCCATCACAAGTTTGAAATCCATATTTCACTATTTTAGATTTCCATGGTTACATGATACACTTTTATATTTTTATGTTATTTAGGCAGGTCATCCCTACATTGTCAAATTATTGTACAGTAAAATCAAGATATCCGGCCTAGCTACGCACATAGCTAACCATATTGCTTCAATTTCTTAGAAAGTGCACAACTCATTTATTATTCCATCTTATTTACACGTGTTTCTTGATAGATCCTTTAAAAACACTAGGCTAGAACGAAAAATTAAGCTGGCCACTCTTTTTTCTGCTAGACACTTGAGAAATCACAACGAAATTAAGGTGCTGTTTGTTCCCACTACTCTTCCAGCTTCTTTTTCTCGTTTTTCGCGCGCACGCTTTTCAAAACAATAAATGGTGTATTTTTTGCAAATTTTTTTTTATAAAAGTAACTTAAAAAAGCAAATAGATCCATTTTTTAATTTTTTAATAGCAAATACTTAATTAATCACATGCTAATAACGTTTCTCGTTTTACGTACGGTTTATTTAAATCACACAATAAGCCACACAATAAACCACATAACAGGGCCTAAACCATCGGACGAGCTAGAGTGTCAAGCTAGCTTCCTCCAAGACGCACGTACACCGTCCGTTTCCATGTGGCGTGGCGTGGCTGACCGAACTCCAGGCCTCGGAAATTTCACGCGAAACACACGGCTTTTTATGACGAAAGGTCAATGGCACGTCAGTTCGTCAGGGCTGCATGCCCTTGGAAGCTGCCCAGACCACCTTTCTGAGGGGTAACTGCAAAAATGCAAAAATGGCAGTGATCACACTAGCTAGAACAGGTACACTATTAGGTCTAGGCCTCTTCCACGAACGGCCGGTGAAACGAAGCTACGGGTACGCGACTACGCGGTACGCTAAGGGCATGAACATGCTCCACCCTGCCGAGTGGTCTCAACGATCCACGTCGGATTCGAGCAAAAGGCGGATGAGGGATGGAAGAAAACAAGTGGCTTTTGCAAGCTATGCGTGTCCTCTGCAAGGCACGGCTGGAAAAGACAAGTACGCCCCCCTCCCCCCCACACACAGAGCATGCCTTTGTAGCCGCTCCCCCTCGAGGGAAATCTTTCCAAGCAACGTATCAGGAGCACCGCCGCTGGGGAGGTCGTCACCCACGCCGCCCCGCTCGTACCTGACGCCTCGATCCGCGCGCCTGGAAGCCCCGCCGCCACGATTCACGCCGCCTAAAAGCTCTGCTGGCCCTGGCGCCCCGATCCCGCCGCCCGGCGCTCCGCTGCTCGATCCCCGCTGCCTAGAGGCCGGAATTCCGCCGACCCACCGTTTTCCGATCCACGACCATTCCTCGACAACCGTTGCGGCCTCCTCGAGGGCGGCGGGAAGCTAGGAGGCTGGGCCGCCGGATCTGAAGCAGTAGCGGCCAGATCAGTTCGCCTCGACCGTCACCGAGGCCGCCTCGACTGCCACTACCTCGGCTCGGCTCGGCTTGACTTACCGCCTATCTCGCCATCCAAGGACCCTGCCTGGGAGAGAGAGGGGAGAGGGGAAAGACGGGGGCGCTGAGGAGGGGAGGAGAGAGGCGGTGCCGCCACGGCGGAGGGGGAGACGAAGTGACTGAGATACAGGGAAAAGTGGGAGGTGATATTTTATATGTTTCTGATTTTTGGGTGTTAAGTGTAAAATATTAGACTTGTCGTAATTTAAAAAGTGAGGACTAACCTATAAATATCAGGGCTGACATATAAAACTGAAGCTAAACCTGAAAACACTAGCACTGTGAGAGAAAAACATTTTAGTGGTATGACTAACATATGTGACGACCGCGTGGCAGCTGAGACCACTCCTAAAAGTGTCTTACACTATAAATGTTCTAATGTAGTTTCAATTACTTTCAAGTTTGTGTAGTGTAGCAAACTGCCGATGACCTTTTGCCAAAAAAGATTACTAATTGTGTTTTCTTATTTTCTTTTAAACGGAGAGTTCTCAGGAGTTTAGTAGCAATTTGAGCATTCGTAAAAAAAAAAGGTTTAACGTTATTCCAGATATGTGTATGGTAAGCATGGTGACGTTCAGAGCTTCGTCCCAGCACAAGAACAATAGCGGATGGAGTGGTGGTTTGGAGAATTTTTACTGTTACTAATTTAATTTTTTTTTAAATTTACAAAACTAATTTTCGGTTTGAATCATTTGCAAAACTAGTCTCTTACCGCCCTGGGCCACGGCGGGATTTAAAAACCGCCGTGGCCCAGGGCGGCGAATGGCATCCCCGTCACTCGGGGCTAACGGCGCCGGCCGCCGTTAGCCCGGGGACGCCACGTGGATTCGCCGCCCTCCCCTAGGGCGGCGAATGCACAGGACCGTCCGCACATCGATCGGACGGTCCGAATCGACGGCAAATTGTTATAACGCGCGCTAACTACCTTAAAACAGTCATAACTTTCGCATACGGTCTCGGAATCGGACAAATAAGTACTCTACGGACATCTACAGAAAATTTTACATCCGCTTCCCCCCCACTTCGTCGGGTTTGTCCAAAAAAATTTTACGAAATTCGGCCGGGAAGATTGAGTTTTTGAGGTCCGAAGTTTCAGCACGGTTTTAAAAGCACACTCGTAATTTTCTACAGGCCACATCTTACATCGGTTTAAGCTGCACCTTCACGAGATTTTGCTATTCTCGTGTTGCTAGTTGAGAAAAAAATATCAAAAAAAAAGAAAAAAAAATTTTTGCAGGCGGCCCCCTGGATTCGGACGGTCCGATCCTTGTGCGGACCGTCCGTTTACTATGCTAAAAACCGCCGTCCCCCAGGACGGCGAATGCAATTTTGCATTCGGCCCCATGGGGGCATTCCCCGCCGTCCCCACGTGGCCTCCCCGCGGCTAACGGCCGCCGGAGCCGTTAGCCCCGGGTGACGGGATGCCATTCGCCGCCCTGGGCCACGGCGGTTTTTAAATCCCGCCGTGGCCCAGGGCGGCAAGAGACTAGTTTTGCAAATGATTCAAACCGAAAATTAGTTTTGTAAATTTAAAAAAAAATTAAATTAGTAACAGTAAAAATTCGTGGTTTGGAACTTTGTAGGCCGATTTGTAGCCGAAGGCCGATATAATCAAGGCCTATCAATTGTTGTAAAAAACTCGAGGGAACAAAGGCCCAGGCTAACCCGAGGTTTTTGGGCTGGTCCAAGAAGAAAAGCACAAATGTGACGCTTTAAAGTGAAAAAGGAAAAAAGTCGAAAAGCCCAGTCCTTGCCTGGCCCAGTTAATTATGCAGAGCCTGCATAACACGGCCTGGTAATCTTCACATCCCAAGGTTGGCCCGTTGGAGCAATATGACAAGGAGAGAAATGGACAATGGCTTTTCTTCCAAAGCTTAAGAAGATTTTTTTTTTAAAAAAAGATTAAGCTAAGTAGTCAGTACTCAGTTTTGGTTCTATGCAACTATATGCCATCACGCAGCATGTCAAACCGGAACACTGTCCGCAAAAAAAAGGGTAAAAACGGAATATTTTACGGTGAAGGTTGGGTTTTTCAGTTGCTAAGATGTGAATCGAAGAAATTTCAAGTAATTTCGTTTTACCTTGCGTTAACGCAGAACAACAAGAATGCATGGAAGCCAAGTACTAACCCTGGTAGAACGGAAACATATCACATCCATATAAACCTTCTCGTATAGACACCGTACACATTAACTAATAAATATCATTAAAAACTCTAAAAAAATTGTGTATATATATTCAATAGTATTACATCTATGTGTAAAGTTTCATTTTCAAATTCATCCTCTATAGAGAATAAAAAAAGACAATATTCCGATAGGTTTATCTTTTTAAAATTATCAGATTTTTTATTTTTTTACAGTTAAAATATAATGAATTTAACAATAAAACTTTATACATAGATGTATTGCTATTAAAAACACATATATAATTTTTTGTAGAATTTTCTGTAATATTTATTAGTTATTGTGCAAGGAGACCTTGTGTGCACATAATTTGATTCCGCTTGGTGATTATAACCGCAGTATACACAGTTACACACATACTTGACCAGCTATTTATTAGAGCATCTCCAACAGATACCCAAAAAGCTTCCTAAAAGTTTAATTTTGGGAGTTAAGTTGAAAATAAGCCTCCAACAGATTTTCAAGCCTAGTCCCAAAAATTCATCATGCCCAATCCAAACCTAAAACTGAGCTATATCTGGGACACCTTTGGGCGTCCCCAATCTTTCAGTTCGCGGGAAAAATTTCGCCTCCTGTGCCGATTACTTCGCCCCCGCGCCAAATCCTTCCTCCCCGATCCGCGACTGCCGTGTCCGGCCAGGGCTACCGCCTGCCCCCTCCATCCCCGGCTGCCACTTTCGGCCAGGGCACTCGAGGCTGGCATTGAAGGGGCGCGCAGGGAACTTGGCGGAGACGGAGCCGACCTCGAAGACGAGGTCGTCACCGTCGGCGCAGATCCCGGTGATGGTCCACCACCGGAAGAAGGCCCTGACGCGGATGCCGCTGAGCCTGGAGATGCGGCGGTCGTCGAGCTGCCCCGTCAGGCGGTCGCTGAATGAGGCGAGGTAGCTCCCCACAGGAAGAACGATCCGGCAGCTGGAGATTAGGTCGACGGCGAAGTCCCCCGACCCGGCGTCGAGGGTGTACCCACGCACGTTGGCCGGGAGCAGGCCCCGTGGAGCCGGAGCTCGTCGTACGCGGTGACGTCCGCGGCGGCGGTGTCGGAGAGGACGAGTGGGAGGGCAGCCAACGGGAAGAGGAAGAGCACGAAGGCGGCGAGGAGCACCGCGGTTTGGGCGTTGGGTCTCGCCATGGCTGATGCTGCTTGGTTGGGGTTGGGATGGGCCCACCTGTGATGACATGGCATATTTTAAAATTTTTGGGACTCTAATTTTAGACATTTTTTAGAGAAGGGATTGATTTTTGGGTCCAATTTTTTTTTCTACCCCAATTTAGTATTTTTTGGGACTCTAATTTTAGATACTTGTTGGAGATGCTCTTAGCGCTCTAATTATTGGGAAGCTAGTACTGAAACGAACGCGAAACCACCATTCTATTTTCAGAGACAACAGGTAAGGCCATTCAGTCTTCAGATCAGGATGTCGCGGAAGCCAAGGACGAGTGAGCAGCAGCAAACCCCGCGTAGCCCAGCGCCTCGCTGCCGCTCCCTTCCGGCCCGTCGCCGTCGTCCGTGTCCCATAAGAACGCGGCGTGCGCCGCGAGAACATGGCTGCAGCAGAGATGAAAGATCAAACAGGTCATCAGCTCTAGATCACAACGAGTAATTCGACCATTGAGAGTGATTGACGCAGGGAGAGATTGTGTGCGCAGCGCACCTGTTCTGCGGGGAGGCCTTTGCTGCCCGCTCGAAGTAGCTGGAGGCGCGCTCCTCGTCGCGGTGCACGTCCCAGACCAGCTTGGCGTACTCCGACAGGAGCTCGCCGTCGTTCGGGTCGGCGAGGATGGCCCGGGAGTAGTACTCCTCTGCCCTCCGGTGATCCCCTTTAATCTACCAATTCATTGCATTTGCAGGTGAGACATGAGAATGATTAGCAAATCTGTTCTGAAAATTGCAGAAATGGAGACACTGGTCGCTTACCTGATACAGGAACTGCGCGTAGTTTGTCAGGAAGAGGCCGTTGCATGGGTCCTCCTCGATCATCTTCTTGTAATGCATCTCGATGTCAGAGCGATTCCCTCCGTTGTCGGAGGTCACCAGGTAACTGCCTCCGGCGCCGCCGCCACCGTCGTCGCAGCCATCGATGCCGCCTCCGTTGGCGCTCAGCAAGCCTGAGCCGAGGCGGTCGATCCCGAGGCCTCTGGCGAGGAACAGCGGGTGCTCCTGCGCGAACGTGCTGCTGCTGCTGAACCGGAACTTCCCAAAGCTCAGCTCCTGCTCCGCGTTTTCCTCCTCGTCCTCATCATCCTCCTCGTCGTCCGTGGAAGCGCCGCCGCGTTGCGTGAACGACTGGATCGTCTCGAGCGCCGTCGGCTTGGAGCGCGGGGCGTACTTGCCGGACGGCGGGAGTTGCTGGTGGTGGTCGTCCCCGCTGGCGCCTAGAGCGGCTAGGTTCCCATCCGAGCAAGCTCGGCGCAAGCCACCGAGGGCGCGGTCGTGGACGTCGTAGCCGCCTGGCGTGAGTCGGCAGGAGATGGCCGGCGGGTGGTACGATACCGTCGGCGACGAGTCGGCGAAGAAGTGGACTGCCGGGGAGGAGACGGCCGGCGAGTGGCTTCCCGACGGAAGGAGCGTGCCAAGAACCGGCGTGGAGGCACTCCTCACAAGCATGTCTAGCAAAGCCGCTCAAAATTTGCTCTCACACAAGAGTACTCTTGCAATTTGCAAAGCTTACCGTGCTCACTGCTCACAAACTGGTTACCGGCTTCCTGCTGCTGCTGGAGGTAGAAGAAGCAGATGCTCTTGGCACCAATTAATATACTCCTTGCAAGTAGCAACAACTACAGTAAGCATCGGGAAGGGGAGAGGCGTTTGGCACGACGCGCCGAGTCCGTGTCACGCCGCGCGAGCCGCCATGCTACACACGGCTCCGGCCGCGTAGGGTGGACGCGTCACGTCGCGTGTGGCGTCGCGCGGCGGACGGACACGGGCGGTGTGGGTGGCGCGGGCGTCCGGATTGGAGGGGCTCGGCGGCCGCACGTTACGTACGGTGTGGCCGTGACTGGGTCACGTGATTTTCAGCTCGACGACGGCTCGTGTTGCTTTGCGCTTTTGGCCGGGGAAGCCCCACGGCTGCTCGATCGCGAGCGACTTGTTCTCACGTGATTTTCGCGGGAGAGAACGATTGGTGTCTTCTGTTCTGTTGCTGCAACTCTGGGGATCTGCTGCCGTTGGAGCCGGCATCTACGTCGGAGAGCGTGGGTCGTGGAAGCCCCAGCCGTGGACCGCGCGTGGCACGTGTCCCTGGTGACTATGATTGGAGAGGTACACGTAAGAGTGCAGATGTATGGTCACTGTTGTTTTCGGTATTTTTCAGCCTTACGTGGGCAATAGAATGATCATTGATAAATGAAATAATGTCCTTCGAACAAAACACAAGATCTATAACATAGTTTTAGTGAAAAATCTACAGACGAAAAATATCAAATCCTTTTTCCAGCTTCTACTTATAACATGCGACCATGTTTCAATACTGCTACCACCGTTCTTTTATATATATATATATATATACACCAAAAATAACTATATTTTGGAACGGATATAGTAGAGTTTAGTTTCTACAATATTTTTTAACCGTGGCTTATATATTTAACAAGCGGGATAGAAAGCAACAAACACTATAATCTCTAGATTGATTCTAAAATTAAGTTTTACTCTTGTTGTCCTAAAATATAAGGAGGTTTAGAGTTGAGCATAGGTATTAAGAAAGCTGTCGGAATTAAATAGGAAAATGTTGTGATTGTTTGAAAAGAGAAACTAAGTGAAAAACTTTTATGGTGGAAACTTATGATTGGTTAAAAAGAGAACATATGTATAGAAGTTGTTATATTTTAGGATAAATTTTAAATGCTAGAAGTTACTATATTTTAGAACGGAGGGAGTAAAATTTTAAATTGTCTACGTCCAAGAAATACAACGGTCTAACGAGTTTTTGCAATTGATATAAGTTTCAGTTAGTAACACCACATTGTGACACAAATGCATCAAACTGTGCACAAAGGTTGACAACCTGTTGTCAGAAAAATATTGACACGACCTGTTCTATAAAAATGTTGACACAACCTACTCTAAAAGAAAATGCTGACACAAATTAGGATCAACTCCTCATGGCACCAGCAAGACAAAAAAAGGCCGGCCAAATTTTGAACTTGACGATTAATTTACAGTTTTTTTCAATATTTTCGTCCGCTAGAGTAACAATAAAAATGTCCCATCCTAAGTATATAAGCCGCTAACGATTATTTTTAGAGGGTACAGTGTGCTTGATTTATAAGCCGCTAAAACTAAAGTGTCTTTCAAGCAGGCCCAAAACCGATACCTGTGTGGACACAAAGACCAGATGGGCCTGATTAGCCAACACAGTCTCCTCTTTTCTCAGCCCAGTATGGCCCGAGCATAAACCCGATGAACCAGAAAACGAATACTTCCCCCACGCCATGGTGCCACTCCTAAATCTTCTCGAAACCGCCACGCCGAGGCAGTGGCTGTGTTACCTTCCCCAACCATGTGCGCTGTGGCCACCTCGGCGGGCGGCAGTCCGGTGGTGCTTCACGCTGTACTCATCAAGACCTCCTCCGCTGCCTAGAACCTCCTCCTTTCTCGCTACCCGTCATCTTCCGCTCCTCTCTCCTCGTCTGCCACCTCCCTACCACCCTAACGTCACCCCATCCACCTTCTCCGCCTCCTCAGCATATTCCCGTCCCTCTTCGGCGACGGCTTCCTCTCCTCCCTCTTCCGCTCCATGCCACACCGTCTTCCGTTGAGCCCCATGTACACACCCTCTCTTTCGAGCTTGCTCTATCACTTCATTCTTTGTCTCGTGCCTTATCATTCTTTATTCATGATCCTGATCCCGCTCGCCTGACGTGGCCCACCACATGTTCGACAAAATTCCTGTTGCCTATTGGCCATTGGGATCGCATCTGCTACTCCTTGCCATCATTGGCCTTGCGCAAGGGTGACTATAGGAATCCTCTTTGGGTATTTGTCCAGATGCGCTCTAATGTTGTATGCATTGTCTGGTGCACTACGGGGGCTTGAAGCATCTAGCCCTGATGATTTTGGTAATTAATAACAAGTACTAATTATGGACTAATTATTTTATTTGAGATATAATTTGAGTTAGATCCACATGATGAGCACACCAAGGGTGGATACCACGGATTAAAATTGATGGTGCAAAGCAAAGGTTGGAAGGTTATGAATATAGTTTCTATTTTGTTGATCGAGGTGATGGATGATCAAATTGGCTAGGTTTATTTTCTAGCTTTGCTGTAGTATATAGAGGCGTGGTAAACTTGGCAAAGAGGTGATCATAGGCCACATTAGAGCATATGCATGAGGGTGCACTTTTGGATTTGATCCTTGTTTTTCTCTATGTATGAGGCCGGTCGGACCAGGCCCTGAGGCCGATCAGACCGGGTCCATCTAGAGGTGGTAAGCAGCCTTCTGGACGAGGCTGGTTAGACCAGGCCCGTCCAGAGGCACCTGGGAGCGTTCTGGATGGCGCTGGTCAGACCGAGCGCTCGACGCTAGTCGGACCGAAGGCGCGTTAAATGCGCAGCAATGGCTCTTTTTTGAACCGTTGCCGAGGTGGTCGGTCGGACCTGTCCATACACACCGGTCAGACCAGCAGCACTCTAAGTTGGTGGATTTTGCCCCCAACGGCTAGTTTTGGTGGATAGGGGTATTTATACCCCCCCCAACCAGCTGCAAGGCAGCTCTCTTGGAACTCGATTCAATTTATTTGAGCCCTTACTTTCACTCTCACACCATTTGAGCATATTCTCTCCATTTGTGGGTGTTGGAGGGTAGATTAAGCCAAGCCAAGTGCATTGCATCATTATTGAGCTAGTGTGGCACTTGATCATTCCCAAGTCTTGCTTGCTACTTGTTACTCTTGGAGGTTGCCGCCTCCTAGATGGCTGGAGGAGTTGCCGGGTGACCTCTCCGAGAAGATTGTGGAGGAGTCCCGGTGGTGATTGTGAGTGGTTCGGTGTTCACCATCTCCGAAATGGAGGAAGAACAACCCCTAGTAATTGAGTCTTGCGTAGACCACTTCGGGACCAGCTTCCGCCTTGCCCATCCCTTAATGAAGGGGTTCGAAGGATGGGCATAATGTGTTCTAGGAGTTGGGTGGTGACCGGAACTTGATCATGTGGAATGCAATGCCGAGTTGCTGACGGCGCACACACAACAGGGAGAATGAAAGCAGTTGCAAGGTTGTTTCATAATATGGCAGAGTTGGAGTTGGGGTTTGTGCCTAATGGACTGACATTCCTTGCTCTTCTCATAGCATGTAGCAATGCAGTAGGGGCTGAGAAGAAGAGACTGAGTTTTGATTGGAAGAAATGCAGTTGAAGTACAATTTGTAAAGTCTAGCCTTGAGCATTACACTGGTGTGGTGGGTGATGCCATAGGGGGTACGTCTAGAGGATGTAGAGCATTGCACGCTAACACTATTCAAGCCATACGGAGCAATATGGTGTACTTTTCTAATAGGTTGTGTGGTTCACCATGTTTGACATGGCAGGACTCATGGGCAACAACTATTAAAGGTTGATCCCAACGATGACTCTCTGTAAGTCATGCTTTCCAATGTCTACTTCGCAGCTGGGAGGATGAAAGAGAGTTGGTTTGATGCACAGATTCAGTGAGATTGAGGAGTCAAGAAGAAGGTGGTCAAAGTTGGATTGAGGCGAGATGTGAGAGGACTGGTACATGTGTTTGTCGCGAATGAGAGGAGGCACAGGTGCTAGACATTTATGATAAGTTGAATGATTTGATTAAATAGGTAGAGAAGTTAGGGTATAAGGAGGCAAACAAGAGGCTCCACCACTCTAGCATCATAGTGAAAGGTTGGTTGTTCCATACAGGTCGATTAGTGGGGCTGTACCATCAGGGAAGTTGTTGAGGATTGTGAAGAACTTGAGGATATGTGCTCATTGTCATGAATTCTTTAAGTATGCTAGCATGATGATTGAGTGAGTAATTATAGTAAGGCATGTCAATACATAACACACAATTAAGTATGGTGCTTGTAGTTGCAGTCTTGCAGTGACTACTGGTGAAATCCTTAAGACACAACATGGTGCCAAAATTATGTGGTGAAATATTTGGGATACATCATGATTTGGATTGTGACTCCAAATGAGTTACTGTTGTGTGTTATTGCAAAATTTCTTCTGCTAATTATATTAGGCGACATCTCTTAATGATTGAAATTCAATAGAGACCTGTGGCAGGCATGGCATGAGAATGTTGGGTAGGGAGAATAACACCTTATGAGGCATGAATTATTATCATAGTGTTGTAGAATCATTGTCATGATTAATATTTTGTGATGAACAATTAGCTTTGAAAATAATTTATTTAATAAGAGATTGGTTTGAAAATAACTCTAAATATTGGTGTAAGTGTGTGTAACTAATGTGGGTCAGGTTGCGATATCTGTGCCCAGAAACGGTTGTTTTGTCTATTTGTGTGCAGGTGACTTGAGGTCTAACCTTGGTCAATGGTGAGAACCGGAACTACGCTCAGGGAGGGGCCAAGGTCTAGCACAGTCAGGTTGCCATGTGACAAGGTTGGACTAAAGTCAGTTTGTCTTGGGGTCAACATCGGTCAACGGCAGGATTAGGACAAAACTCAGGGAGGAGTTGAGGTCCAGAACGGTCAAGGGTGCTGGGTGACGAGATTAGACACAAGGTGGCACACGGTGGATGGATATCGTATGGGAGGTCTTCGCAACGGGTTTCGCAAATTGGGTGTGTAAGCGGCAAAAAAATCACGAATACATTTAGAGTAAAATTGGAGAAGGAAATCAGAAGAAATATTTAGCTACAGCGTTGCTACAGTAATCCGACTGGCTACTACAGTGCTAGCTACATGTGAGGGAGTCTGAGTTGGTTTTGGAACAGAGAATTTTGGTAAATTGTGTTTGTTTAGAAAATTAAGGGTTTGAGTCCTAGTGGGACTAGAAGTTCTATTTCTACTTTGTGTAGCAGGTTTTAGGTATAAATAGATGAGGGGTTGAGACCCTAAAGCCATAACATTTGGAAGAGAGAAAAGCTAGGGTTTAACCTTGAGAGAGAAAGGAATGCTCTGTATGTATTTTGTAAACACATCTTGATGCAATAAAGAGAATAATTCTTCAAGATTTGCATTGTCGTTCGGGAGTTTCGTCGAGATCATTTTCAGTCTGTTTGCAGGTGGTCAGACCAGGAGATAATCGGAGGTCAGACCGGTAGCAAGGACACGGTCAGACTGGCGGCTAGGACAAGGTCGAACCGGCGTCTTTCAGAAAGGTTGGAGATCTTGATCAAAGTAAAATTAACTTCATTGGTTCAGAGGTAACTTTTTATTCCATGAAAAGTTTGTTTTTTGGTAATTCTACCATTCACCCCCCTCTAGTAAGCTTAATTCTTGTCTTTCGATCCTACAAGTGGTATCAGAGCTTTGTTTTTGTTTTTCTTATGATCTTAATCGATCTTGAGTTGCCATGGTGGATAAATATTCAATTAAGCCATATATTTTTGATGGAGTTGATTTTTCTTATTGATGCAAAAAGATGCAATCTTATATTATGTCCCAAGGCTTCGATATTTGGCAAAAAGTTTCAAAACTCTATGTTATTCCTGAAGAGATTACTACGGCTGATAAAATTGATTTTGAAAATAATTGTAAAGCTCGCAATTATATTTTAAATGGAGTTTCTCGTTCTGATTTTGATCGAATCTCTCATTTTGAAACTACGCATGAGACATGGAAGGCCTTATGTGACTTTCACCAAGGATCTTCTAACATTAAGGAACTGCGTAAAGATATTTTTAAAAAGGAGTATATGAAATTTGAGATGAAATCTGGAGAAGCTCTTGATGATTATTATGCTCGCTTTAACAAAATTTTGAGTGATCTTCGTTCTGTTGATGATGCTTATGATGCTAATTATACTCAGTTTGAAGTTTCTCAATATCTTTTGAATGGTCTTGACATGTTTATTTGGGAGATGAAAATTACATCTATTCAGGAATCTGTAAACATGAATACTTTAACCTTAGAATCTTTGTATACCAAATTAAAAAAACATAAGATGAATATTCTTTCATGAAAAATTGATTCAAAATCTTCTGCTTTAGTATCTTCTTCTAGTTATTCAGTCAATGCTTCTTCATCACTTTCTTTAACTGCTTTTAACTAATAGATTCTCTCAAGCTTTGAATAATTTAAGAAGCAGGAAACGAGGAGGTCCAATCCGGTGCTTTGAATGTGGAGAGTTTAATCACATTCGTATCAATTGCCCTAAGCTCGGAAAAGAAACAAAGGAAGATAAAGAGGACAAGAGCAAAAACGAGAAGAAGAAGAAGATATTTAAAGGCAAAAGAAATAAAGAAAGTTACAAGAAGATGCTAAACAATGTGTGTGCTGCCTTTGAACAAGCAAGTGACGTTAACTTTAGTAGTGAGAAAGAAGATGATGACAAAGTCAAAAACATCTCTGGAGTATGCCTCATGGCTCGTGGAGGATCAACATCTGGAGAGTCTGGTTCTGATAACGAACACATTGAGGTAACACCTTTTCAAAATATTATTGTTTCTCTTGGCTTTAAGATTCAAAAATATGAGAAAAAGATAAAACAACCTGACTTTATTGTTAAATCTCTTAATGCTGAAATTTCTAGATTGAAATTTCTAATTCCTGACGATGATAATTGCATATCTTGTGAAGTTTTATTTTCTGAAATTTCTTCTTTACGAGATGTTCATACTAATAACTGTTTGAGATTAGAATCTGAAATTGAGAAAAGAAAAGTTTTTAAAACTTCTTTGGCTCTTGGTCTTCCTTTACATTCTCGTATTGCTAATGAGTTAGTTTTGACAAAAAATCTTTTAAAAAAATATAAAGTTGTTTTTGGTACAAGTTCTTTGTTCAATGTTTTATGTGCTAAAAGAATTAGATAACACAAGGAGCTTTTAAGTTCTAAAACTTGCTTAACATGTCTTTTGAATGAGATAAAAGTGAAAAATGCTCTTCGTCGTGTTGAGTATATGGAGAATATTGTGAAAACTCATGAGATGATTTTTTGTTCAAACTGTAAAAAACAAAAAGGAGTTTTAGTAGATTGTGAAAAATGTGTTAACTTGATAAAAGAAGTTTCTTATTTGAAAAGTTCCTTGCAACGATTTTCTAATGATAAAAAGAAACTTAACATGATTTTAGATCAATCAAAAGTAAGCACACATAATAGAGGGTTAGGTTTTGATCCACATGCTTATTTTACTAATCATTAACCTTCTATTTTGAGTGTCACAAACAATGGAGAAATTTTGACAAAACCAGAACCTAAGAAAACTATTTTCAAATCTACTGAAATTATATCTTCTTTTTCTTCTTCAAACTAAGGTGTTTCTACTGCAAAACCTTTAATTTCAAAATCATCGTCTTGTGTGAAGTATACATGTACTTTTTGTAGAAAAGATGGACATTTGGTTGATTATTGCTTTAGACTTGCTCGTAAACAGAAAAAAGAAAGAGAAATTGCTTTTGCAAAATTAAAGTGACAGAAAAGGCGTGTTGTTTTGACAGCTTCGGTCCAACCGACGTACAGACTCCGGTCAGACCGGTCAGCAGTCGAACCGCAGTACTACTGTCGGTCAGACCGGACTCAGCGAGTTTTTATGAAAAATAAATGTTGTACTAGTTTTACTCGTACAGTTATGCTTATTGGTTCTTCTGGTCGTGTGTCTCAGTACTGGATTCCTAAATTTCTTTTATCTAACCCTAGTACTGAGACATCGACATCTGCGTGTTTATAGGCTTTTACGGCAAGGAAGGAGAATGTGTGGATAATGGACTCTGGTTGTTCGCAACACATGACTGGTGATGAAAATTGGTTCTCCTCCCTCAAACCGGCATCTAAGACGGAATCAATTATCTTTGGAGATGCTTCTACTAGTATAAATCTTGCTTCAAGATCAGTCAAGGTAAGTGACAAATTTACCTTGAAAGATGTCGCTTTGATTGAAAATTTGAAATACAATTTACTTTCAGTTTCTCAAATAATTGATGAGGATTTTGAAGTTAGATTTAAGAAATCTAAAAATAGAATTCTTGATTCTTCTGAATCTTGTGTTTTGGGAATTTCTCGTTATGGAAGTGTTTTTAAAGCTGATTTTGAGAATTGTGTTTCTTCTGAGATTACATGTCTAGTTGCTAAATTTTCAAAAGATTTAATGTTTTGGCATCGTAGACTTAGACATATAGGTTTTGATCATCTTACTAGAATTAGTGATTCGGATCTTGTTCGTGGTTTGCCAAAACTCAAAAAGAATCTTGATTTGGTTTGTTCTCTCTGTGGCTATGCTAAGATGGTTGCTTCTTCACATGCCCCAATTGTTTCTGTGATGATTGATGCACCAGGACAGCTTTTACATATGGATATTGTTGGTCCAGCTCGAGTGCAATTTGTCGGAGGAAAGTAGTATGTTTTGGTTATTGTGGATGACTACTTTCGATATTCTTGGGTTTATTTTATGACAACTAAAAATGAAGCTTTTGATCATTTTCGAACTTATATCTTCGTTTGGCTCTTGAACTTCCTGGATCCTTGAGAATGATTAGAAATGATAATGGTGGAGAATTTAAAAATATTTTTTTTGAACAATTTTGTGCTAAAAAGGTCTTGAGCATCAATTTTTTCTCCACGTGTTCCTCAACAAAACAGTGTTGTTGAAAGGAAAAATCGTTCTTTGATTGAGATGGCTAGGACTTTGCTTGATGAATATCATACTCCAAGAAAATTTTGGGCTGAAGCTATTAATATAGCTTGTTATATTTTCAATCGTGTTTTCTTGAGATCTAAACTTGGAAAAACTTCTTTTAAGCTTCGCTTTGGCCATCAATCTAGAGTTTCACATTTGCGTGTTTTTGTATGTAAGTGTTTTGTGTTAAAATCTGGAAATTTGGATGAATTTGAGGCACGTTGAACTGATGGAATTTTTCTTGGATATTCCGCTCACTCTCGTGGTTACCATGTGCTTGTTTTGGAAACTAACAAGATTGTAGAAACTTATGAAGTTACCTTTGATGAGGCTAGTCCGGGTACTAGACTAGAAATTACAGGTACTTTATTACAGGTTTAGGGGGAGGATGGAAGCATATTTGAGGATGAAAGCGATGACGAAGAAGAAGAGGTCGAAGTGGTGGCAGGTCCGACCGGCCCTCAGATCGGTCCGACCGATGGCAACCAGACTGTCCGAGCGGAGGCAGAGAGCCGGTTAGACCGGGAGGGTCCAGAGAGCTCGTGTTCACGCCAGATCGAGTCTGATGGATCTCCTGAAGCAACTTCAACAATTTCAGGTTCAGACCATGATGTTGCTGCTCTTTTGCACATTCAACGTCAACATCCTCCGGAACAAATTATCGGTAACATACATAAACGTACTACACGATCTAAGGTAATATCTACTGATTTCTTTGCTCATTCTGCATTCATTGCTTCTTTCGAACCTAAGAGTGTGTCACATGCATTAACTGATAAATCATGGATTAACGCCATGCATGAAGAACTTGAGAATTTTGAAAGAAATAAAGTTTGAACCTTAGTTGAACCACCTCCTAGTCATAATATTATTGGAACTAAATGGATTTTCAAAAACAAACAAAATGATGATGGTTTAATAGTAAGAAATAAAGCTAGGTTTGTTGCACAAGGTTTTACTCAAATTGAAGGTTTGGATTTTGATGAAACTTTTGCTCTAGTTGCTCGTATTGAAGCAATTAGACTTTTGTTAGCTTTTGCTGTTTCAAAAGGTTTTAAATTATATCAAATGGATGTTAAAAGTGCTTTTCTAAATGGTTTTATATAGGAGGAAGTTTATGTTAGGCAACCACCTGGTTTTGAAGATTCAAAATTTCCAAATCATGTTTTCAAATTGTCTAAAGCTTTGTATGGTTTGAAATAAGCACCTAGAGCGTGGTATGATAGATTAAAAAATTTCTTGCTTAAGAAAGGTTTTCAAATGAGAAAAGTGGATAAAACTCTCTTTGTTCTAAAGCGTGGTAATGATCAATTTTTCGTTCAGATTTATATAGATGATATCATTTTTTGTTGTACTTCTCACGCTTTGGTTGTAGAATTTTCTGAGACAATGAGCAGGGAGTTTGAGATGAGTATGATGGGAGAGTTGAGTTACTTTTTAGGATTGCAAATCAAGCAAACAGCACACGGAACATTTGTACATCAAACAAGTACACAAAAGATCTTTTACGACGTTTTGAGATGGAGAATTGTAAGCCGATTTCAACACTAATGGGATCTACTACTGTTCTAGATCCAGTCGAAGAAGGCGAGGCTGTTGATCAAAAGGAATATCGAAGTATGATTGGATCGTTGTTGTTTCTCACTGCATCAAGGCCAGACATACAATTTGTTGTGTGTTTGTGCGCTCGATTTCAAGCTTCTCCTCATGTTTCACATCGTCAAGCCGTCAAGCGCATTTTAAGATATTTACAACATACTCTTGAATTTAGGATATGGTATTCTACTTCATCATCTATAAGTTACATGCTTTTTCGGATGCGGATTTTGGAGGTTGTAGAATAGATAGAAAAAGTACAAGTGGTACATGTCATTTTCTTGGTACTTCTCTTGTTGCATGGTTTTCTAGAAAACAATCTAATGTTGCTCAATCAACTGCTGAATCTGAATATGTTGCTGCTGCAAGTTGTCGTTCACAAACTATTTGGTTGATTTCAACTTTGAAACATTATAGTTTGAGTTTTGATAAAATTTCAATCTTTTGTGACAACACAAGTGCTATAAACATTGCTAAAAATCCAGTGCAACATTCACGCACTAAGCACATTGACATTCGTTTTTATTTTCTAAAGGATCATGTTGAAAAAAGAGATATTATACTTCAGTTTGTTGATACAAATTTGCAATTGGCGGATATTTTCACAAAACCTTTAGATTTTTCTCGTTTTGCTTTTCTTCGAGGAGAGTTGGGGGTCGTTCATCCGTTTGGTATGTTGTGAGGGGGAGTAAAGCATAAATCAAAAAACGAAAAAGTGGAGCTTTGTTTTTACTATGAGTGTATCTTTTGCTTGCTAGCAAGATACTTGAAGTTTATTGGTCTCTAGTATAGCTTTTATGGATTTTAGTATTTATATGAGTCTTTGATATTACTTTTAAGGGATATGATGCATGACACTTAAATTCTTTTATTTGAATTAAATAAATATGCAATATTGAAACAGTGCTAAGTTTGAATAATTTATGCTTATATTTATTCTTTGTTAAATTTTCATTCCTTAAATGCTCAAAAATGTCTTTACTTTATGAGAAAAAAAATAGATACCAAATCCTTGGTAAGAGTATTCATCGCAAGGACGTATCCGAAGAGAGAAAAAAATGGATACCGAATCCTTGGCAAGAGTTTTCACCACAAGGACGTATGCGAAGAGAGATAAAAAATAGGTACCGAATTCTTGTAAACAGTATTCACGACAAGGACGGATAAAAAATGGGTGCCGAATCCTTGGAAATAGTATTCACGACAAGGATGTACCGAAAGAAATTGAGAAAAAAAGAAGAGAAAAAAATACATTCTCTTATAAGCAAAATATTTGAGAAAGAATGTGTTATTCAACTTGACTAGGTATAAGGGTATTTTGTTCAATCTATGTACTAGAAAATATATTGCATTATAAATCGTTGAAATCATATATTTGTAGTGTTGATTTGATCTTAAATATTATATATTTGTCTCATGTTTATACTCTAATACATGGATGTTATCTAGTTGAGCAATTTATTTCTCTTATTTTGCAACACATATCTTAGAATTGCTCAGAAATAAAACTTGATGAAAATTCTCTTGTAATGGGCAAATTAATTTGAGAAAGAATGTTTAGTTTAGCTTGTCTATGTGTGAGTGTTTTTCTTTTAATCTATGTGTTAGTAATTATGTTGCATTATAAATTGTTAAAATCATGAATTTTTAGCATTGATTTGATCTTGATTGTAATATTATTAATTCATGTTTGGACTATAATCCATGCTTGTTTGCTAGTTGGTCAATCTATCTCCCTTGTTTTGCAACACATGTCCCTGAGTTGCTTTAGGTACATTTTAAAGCTCCTAGAAAAGAAAAAATTCAGAAGAAGAAAAATTGATAAATATGTCATATTCATTGTATTTGTGATTTTATGGTTTATATTCTCTCTTTTGAAATTCTTGATAAAATCATTGTCAAAGGGAGAGAAATATACAAAATGCATGCTTAAAGAAAGGGGGAGCTATTTTAGAAAAGGGGAGAATTTGCAAATTTGAAAGTTTTGACAAGTTGATCGATTCTTAAAAAGTCGATTTTGTGCTTTTATTGTAAATATAGTGGAGAAATTCTTTCTTTTAAAAAGGGGAAGAGTTTTGATACTTCTTGGTTTTTATTTTTCAAAAACATCAATTTGCATTTTGGAGATGTTGCTAATGTGTTCATCAAGGGGGAGATTGTAGAATCATTGGTATGATTAATATTTTGTGATGAACAATTAGCTTTGAAAATGATTTATTTAATAAGAGATTGGTTTGAAAATAACTCTAAATATTGTGTAAGTGTGTAACTAAAGTGGGTTAGGTTGCGATATCTGTGCCCAGAAATATTTGTTTTGTCTATTTGTGTGCAGGTGATTTGAGGTCTAACCTTAGTCAATGGTAAGGACCGGAATTACGCTCAGGGAGGGGCCGAGGTCTAGCACGGTCGGGATGCCATGTGACATGGTTGGACTAAAATCAGTTTCTCTTGGGATCAACATCGGTCAACGGCAGGATCAGGATAAAACTCAGGAAGGAGTTGAGGTCCAGAATGGTCAAGGGTGCCGGGTGACGAGATTAGATACAAGGTGGCACACGATGGATGGATATCGTATAGGAGGTCTTCGCAACGGGTTTTGCAAATTGTTTGTGCAAGCGACGAAAAAATCACGAATAAATTTGGAGTAAAATTTGAGAAGGAAATCAGAAGAAATATTTAGCTACAGTATTGCTACAGTAAACCGACTGGCTGCTACAGTGCTAGCTACATGTGAGGGAGTCTGAGTTGCTTTTGGAACAGAGAATTTTGATAAATTATGTTTGTTTAGGAAATTAAGGGTTTGAGTTCTAGTGGGACTAGAAGTTCTACTTCTACTTTATGTAGGAGGTTTTAGGTATAAATAGATGAGTGGTTGAGGCCCTAAAGGCATAACGTTTAGAAGAGAGAAAAACTAGGGTTTAGCCTTGAGAAAAAAATGAGTGCTTTGTATGCATTTTGTAAACACATCTTGATGCAATAAAGATAATAATTCTTCAAGATTTGCATTGTCGTTCGGGAGTTTCGTCGAGATCATTTTCAGTCTGTTTGCAGGCGGTCAGACCGGGAGATAATCGGAGGTCTGACTGGTAGCAAGCACACGGTCAGACCGACGGCAAGGACAAGGTCGAACCGACGTCTTCTAGAAAGGTTGGAGATCTTGATTAAAGTAAAATTAACTTCATTGGTTCAGAGGTAACTTTTTATTCCGCGAAAAGTTTGGTTTTTGGTAATCCTACCATTCACCCCTCTCTGGTAGGCTTAATTCTTATCTTTCAATCCTACAAGTGTTTGGAATATGATGACATTCTTTATGAGAAGTCATTGTGGGGTTGAATTTATCTCTCATTAAGTTGGACTATCTGGGGTTTCTCACTTGCTCCAGTTTCAACTAGACATAAGACTTAGCAGAAGGCTTGTGGGTTTAAGGGACCCAATGCAACGCAACACATAAACTCCCTCCTGCGTGCTACAGTACAGCCCGCTAGAGTGCCTTGTAGTAATGTAGCACCTTTTTCTTTTCTATTTTCTTCCAAATTTCTCTACGAATTTTCCGGCTCTTACATACCCAATTTGCGAAGCCCGTTACGAAGACTTACCACATGGTATCCATCTACCGTGTGTTACCTTGTGTCTTAAAAGCCCATTGATATCGCTTAAAAGGGGGTGAGTAGGTGTTCCTAAAAAATTTTCAAAATGCAGCGGTAAAATTCTGGTAGGAACCTCCGACCCAGGGGTAGGAAGCTCCGACCGGCTCTCTTGGTTTGGCCAAGAGGGCTAGCCGGAGGTTCCGACCCTATTGTTCTGACTCTACCAAGACACATCAAAGATGGATAAAATGACAAAGATCAAGTCTAGAGCAAACAATAAGGTAGGAGATGGATGCAGGCAAGTGTAGAGACAAAATAATACAATAACGAGCAAGCACAAGGGAGACACAAAGATTTTTTCCCGAAATTCGGATCACAAAGATTCTACGTCTCCTTTGAGGAGCTCAGAAGAACCGGGTCTCGATTGACCCCTTGCCTCACCAAGCGACCACGAAGATCAGTTTGGTATCCACTCAAATTTACCTCTTTTTCTTGTGGAGGCGAGGTTAACTTTCACAAACTCTTCCCGAGACAATCCACAACTCGAGGAAACTCGCGGGCAACGCTTAACTGTCTAGAAGGTTTCCCTCTAAGAGAAATAAGCTCCAAGCAGCTGATCCGCGTTCTCCTCAAGTGCACAAGATCCTACTAGCCTTCTCTCAAGAAAAAATCACTCAATTCTCTACTAGATCCTCACAAGAATCACAAAGGTGACACTAGAACTAGTTGGGAGAGCTCAAAAAACCTTAGGAGAAGCTAGAAGACAGTGGAATAGAAGTGGAATGGGCAAGCAATGGCTAGAAACAAATTTTGGGCTTTATAGGCATTGGCATACGTCACTTAGTCGTTACTCATAGATTTTAGCCAGGAGATTCCGACCCCAGGGGTAGGAACCTTCGGCCAACACTTAGTCTCTGGCCGAGAAGGTTGGTCGAAACCTCCGACCCCAGGGATAGGAACCTCCGATCCTAACACTGAAACTAGCCCATCCCAAGTGTATGTGTTGTGTCAAAATGATATACTCTTAGCTATTTAGATCTTTAGCACTTGAGTAGTCTTGGAACACTGTTTGTAACCCCTCTTGATAGTATAGTTTTCATACGACTCAAAAGAAAATTCAAAAGAAATTAAAATAAACTCCGAGTCGCTTCGCCGCTTTACGTCATGTTTTTGTGGGGGTTCTCCATGCACCACACCAAGCAATCTGGGACTAATCTCTGCACATTTCTCGATAAACTTATTAGCCCCTTAACCGCTTTATTATTAATCCACCAAAACCCACTTAGGGACTAGATGCACTTTCATATCCAACCTTGTCACCCGGCATTATTGACCGTTCTGGATCTCAACTCCTCCCTGAGTTTTGTCCCAATCCCGCCGTTGACCGATGTTCACCCCAAGATAAATTGACTTTAGTCCAACCTTTTTACACGACATCCCAACCGTGCTAGACCTTAGCTCCTTCCTGAGCGTAGTCCCAGTTCTTACCATTGACCAAGGTTAATCTCAAGTCACCTGCACACAAATAGACAAAACAACCGTTTCTAGGCACAGATATCGCAACCTGACTCATATTAGTCATACATACTTACATCAACATCCACATATATTTGCAAACCAAATTTCATTAAATAAATCTTTTGCAAAGCCAATTGTTCATCACAAAATATTAATCATGACAATAATTTTACAAATTGAATTGGCCATAGCCCTTATAAAGAGATTGGACTTGCGTTCCCTGAGCCTTCTCCACATCCTATTTAGGTTAGAGACCAAGTAGAACTCATCAAACCTTGTGCACCGGTCTAATCGCAGGCATACCACCGGTCTGACCGGCTCCCTGAGAGCGGTCTGACCAGCCTCCTGAGGAAGGCACGGGACTCTTCCAAATTTGACTTTTAATTACCATATCTTTTCCTATAGTGCCAAATTCGGGTGTTAACACCAGCCTCATTTTGTTCTTACTTTTAAAACCTCTCAATTTATTCTTGTTTCATTTGATATTCTGAATCCCAAGTCATTTCAATCTCTTTGTATGTTAATGCGGCGTGTGCTTGTTGTTGTGGACTTTTGGTTCAAATGGAGTATTTGGATTTCATATTTTCATTCTTGCACTACCATTTTTGTACAACATCGCTATAGAGTGCTAATTTTCACTTGAGGCTGAATATCACAATGGTGTTGTTTCTCCTTGTGCATTTTAAAAACTACACTCTGGCATTGGCCTTCCTGTGCACCTCGTCCTTTCATATATGTCACTGAAAAATTGCACTCCCTAGAGAAGTTTTAAAGGGCTTTTTTTTTTTCAAAGTTGCATTGTTTTCCAGATTTTCTCTACCATTAATTTGTCTCATGCTTATGCTAAGTTTTCCTCTCTGCTCAAGTCTGATAGCATCTGTTCTTTCCCGTGCATTTGTTTTCTTATGTTCATCCATGTCACTAAAAACATGAAAAGTTACTGCTGTGATAGTTTAGGAATCTAATAATTTGTACTTATAATCGTTGACCTATTGCGAGCATGCTGTCACTAGCAAAGATGCTCTGGACTGAAGGGAGTTTCTACTAACGGTTCCTTTTCTGTGCATCTGTGAATGAGCAGGAGAAGTGGACTCTCTTAGGGTGTGTTTGTTTCCAAGGATTGTGTGGGTTGGGTTGGGTTCATTTCATTTTTGTGGGTGTTTGATTTGTGGATTGGGAGGGATGAGTTGGACCTGGTGGGGAATATTCCCCTTATATCCAGGTTGTAGCGATCCGGCCAAAACGGCCGGACCGATCCAACCCACCTCGGGCGCGTCGACGCGGCGACGGCGCAGGGAGCGGCGCAGGCCAGGGAGCGGGGCGGCGACGGCGCAGGCCTCGGTGACGGCGACGGCGCAGGGAGCGGCGCGGCGACGGCGACGGCGCCGGGAGCGGGGCGGCGGGAAACGCGAACGGCGACGGCGCAGCGGGGTGGCGGGAAACGCGGACGAGGACGGAGGCGGCGGGGCAGGCCCTAGTGACGGCGACGGCGCAGGGAGCGGCGCAGGCCAGAGAGCGGGGCGGCGACGGCGCAGGGAGCGGGGCGGCGACGGCGCCGGGAGCGGGGCGGCGGGAAACGCAAACGGCGACGGCGCAGCGGGGTGGCGGGAAACGCGGACGAGGACGGAGGCGGCAGGGTCGGAGGCGAGGCGGAGGCGGCGGTGTGCAGCCACGGCGCTGGGAGCTGCGGGCGACGGAGCCGACGGCGCAGGGAGCGGCGACGGAGCGACGACCGGTGACGGCGCATGGAGCGGCGGGCGACGGAGCCGACGGCGCACGGTCCGGACCGTCCGGACAGGGTGAGGACGGTCCGGACTATATTGCAACCAAACAGACAAACCCATCCCATCCCTCCAACCAAACAAAAAACAGGGGTCATTTCATCCCTCCAACCAAACAGAAACTAGGACCAACCCATCCCAAAAAACAGAAATGGATCTAACCCATCCCACTTCGTTCTCAAACCAAACACACCCAGAAAACTTGAAAAACCTTTGCCGGATGCAAATTTTTGTGTGGTTTGATCTCACGAACTGCATCTTTTGTATCTTCTGGGCCTGAAGTCACTGAAGAGTGAAGACTAAACTATCCATTCAAGTTGCAAAGGGAATGAAAGAGTTGGAGAATCTAAATGCAAAATATTACCTTTTTTCTTGTTAAATACACGATCTGTCTGATTTGAAAATTCAAATAAGAGCAGCACCAGCACCATTGGATCCACTAAACACTTGCATCAGAAGTTGAAATATGACAAACAGAAACTTCACTTAGCATGTTGAGGTCATTACTTAGGTAGCATTCGAATGAGCATGTTGGGGTAAAAAATTTTCTCGTTTTTTGTGAGTATGTTTTCCAGACTGTTAAATGATTTTTTTAAAAAATTTTATATAGAAGTTGCTTTAAAAACTATATAAATCTATTTTTTAAATTTACAATAGCTGATACTCAATTAATCATATGTTAATGTCTTATTTTGTTTTACATGTTTTTTCTTTAAACTATTTACTCACCTTTAAATTAAGCCTTAAACTAAAATGCATGTCAGCATGGATATATGAAAGACAGATGTTTAGACAATGGGTGTGTTGTTTTTTACCATCCACCTACTCTCGCAGCTGTTATGCCTGCAGCATATTAATGCCAAGAATCTTTTCTTTACGTTTAGGGATTCTTCTTTTTACAGTATCAGCATTGTATCTGAAGTATTGATATGTGGCATTTGCCAACTACTGGGTTCAGTAGTCAATGGGACGAATCTTTGATGAGATCAAAGTATTATCAGACTCCGTTGCAACTCCTGCAAAAGCATCCGTACATCTGCCATTGTTGCCGTGAGCGGCTGAATCGCATTGAAAGAGACTAACAAACTGTTCAAGTTGGAAAGGAGTGATCAGAATATGGGTCTCATCAAGCAGGATCAGCTCAGTCTTTCATCATCCTCTCCTGAGGAGGCTGGAGGCAATTCTTGGTGCCCGGATCTTTACCTGAGGAAAGGCTTCATAAATGTTCAGATAGTGAGGAGACTCAGGGGATATGCTCCACCTATTCACATTTCCTTGCTTTTCACCAACTCGTTCAATGTTTCAGTGATGAGGGAATCCTGATATCTCCAGGGCGCACTTGCGGTGTGTGTAGGGGTCATAACTCCAGAGCTGGAGCAAATCATTACTATGTAGCCCCTACGTTCCAAAATAAATTTATTTTTAGTATAACTCATACAGACTAATATATAATATAAAATTAAAAAACTATAATACGTTTACTTTATTAAACTCCAATGCATTTCTTTCTCATTTTAATAAATTCTAATGTATTTATCTTCTTATTTTAATAAACTTCAATGCATTTATCCTCCACTTTAATAAACTTTAATATATTAATTAATCCAAAAATAAAATATTTATAGAACAAATAAGGTAAAAAAACTTATTTTAAAACGGAGGTACTCCGTCTGTTAAAAAAAAAAGCAACTTCTAGCTTCTCTTAGACTTAAAAAAGAGACAAATGATCAAAATATCTTTTATCAACAAGAAAGTAATATTGGTGGATGGATAGACAGAGATATTAAAAGAATAAAATTTCTTTAATTACAGAGCAAGGATAGGTAAAAAATAGAAATTAATTTATTTTATGATAAAAATTAAACTCTATAAGTTAATTTATCTTAGGATGAAGAAATGATGCTTTGCCCATCCTCTCTCTTTCCTGTTTCTAGCTTACTGGTTGTTGGTTATTTTGCGTATATTTTCATACTGTCGTGACCATAAAACAGTACTCAGCCTCAGTTCTTGTAATCCTCAAACATCTTGATTTGATTGTGCTAGTGCTACAGTGCCAGGAGACACTGTCTCATTAGGAGAAATCATTAATTTAGGTTTAGCCCCGTTTATTGTGTTGGTCATAGATGTGTCTCCGACAGCAATGCATACTCACACTTGCCCAGGGGCCCTGGAATTATGTGGAAGTGTTTTGTCCTACTGGTGGCCAAAGCCGCAAAGTACAATGATAATGTTTAGTGGAAAGGTACACCAATAAATGTGCGTTGCAAATTACTACCACTTGGCAGTGAAAGTCCTGTTTGCCATAAAGTAAGCCACCAATGCCCTAACCACGCACGCCAGCTGACAGCATAGGCCCTTAACCTTGCTTAGCAGGAGCATTAGCAAATACTTTCTCGGTCCCAAAATAATTTTATTTTTAACTTATAAAGTAAAAAAATAAAAAAAGACCAAAGTGACTATCATTTAAAATATAGTATTAATGGTAGGTAGGTAAGAAGCAGATAAAAAATATTAAATGAATAAAACTTATTGATTTACAGATCAAGAATAGGTAACAAGGTAGAAGTGAAATTATTTTAAGATAAATGATGCTTTCTCTGTCTCAAAATAAGATCATTTTTAGCCTCTAACATTTGTCCTAAAATAACTTCAGTTCTATTCTTTTAGTTACTCTCGGTCCACAAATCGATAAATTTTATTTCTTCAATACTCATTACCTACTCTTATCTATCCACCATCAATAATATTTTTCAATTAATGAGGGTTACTTTGGTGTTTTTTTCTTCACCTTGTTTTGCACTCTTAAAGACTAAAAATAAAGTTATTTTAGACGAAGCAGACACTAAAGATAAACTTATTTTCGTACGGAGGAAGTACTACACCACACTAGCAGTATAAAGAGGTAAGAAAGGGAGTGATTAGCCAAAGGAGAAAAGGATTAGACCTGTTACATTTCGAGGTAGATCTATGTTGGGTTAAAAGTTAGAGCTAGCACAGTTGCTCCTGGTGAGAAGTAATCATGGAAAGGGGAAAGGAGATCAAAGTGATAGGAAGTTCCGTGCTTTGATGTCTGTTTCTCACTTTGCTCAAAGGATGCAAGTGGTAAAAAGGAGCGCAGGAGGTTCCGATTGGAAAACTGCTATTGTGGAGTACTCCTACATGCAAAGCATACAAGCCTCAAAGCCTGTGACCAAGGCCAACTGAGCAAGTTATTCTGTAGTGTGAGATTTAACACACACAAGGAAAACCACCCCATCAGGTGCCTATTTCTTTTGTTTTTTTAAATTTACCCCATCAGGTGCTAAATCATCCATGAAAAAAATGTGTCCAATCTGATTCACAAACCCATCAGGGGCTAAACCATCTATTACTAGTTCATCATAACCATTTGCTACATTATTCTTTATGAGAAAATTAACAATATGTCACTCAACAAAAGTGGCTTCAATAAAAATACCACTTTTCGAAATGAAATTGTTAAATACCACTTAATTGGTTGCCTCACTTGTTCGAATGTCATTTTAGGAAGCTTTAGGTCATATTTTTTTTCTTTTTTTTTTATAGATTTGCGAGGTGAATTGACTATTTTACCATGCCCATTTAGGCATATCAATCGATTGTCGATCAATTATTTGGTCCTGCCCGACACTCTCTCCCTTCCTGTCCTGTTTGTCACTCTCTACCTTCCTCCGGTCACCGCTGCCGCCAGTAGCAGCTGAAGCTAGCCATCGTTGGTGGGGGAGAGTATTTCACCAAAAATGGAACTTGAATACATTTCTCTTTTGGAGAAGGAGAAATCTCGAAGTCAAAAACGAAACTTAAGACATACGCCAAAAAATGAATATTCCCTCATGTGATGTGGGGGACCGGTCTAGACTACTCTGGTCAGCTGTCCTTAGGGAACCACGAAGCTAGCATATAACGTCTAATTTGCTTTTAGCGTTAGTGGTTCCTCGAGAAGCATTCTTGTAATCTTCTTGTACGATCTGTAGGCTATAAAAAACGGACAAGGCCTATTATAAAAGACATAATAGATTGAAGAAAATAGTGTCTAAGTGTATTTTGCATTCTTGACTGTGCTTTGCAAGGATAAACGGAAGAAAATATTTCTTTCGCCGATCCCCACTTTTCTTGTTCGTGACCGAATGTCACAAATGATATATTGTCAATTTTCTTAATTTTGCACATGTATTAGCTTTGCACTGCTTTCACTTGTCAGTGGTAATCCAGACCAATACATCCCTCCCCCTGCACCTGAGCTGCTCCTCTGCTCCAAACCTGAATCTCAGCATGCTGACATGCATGCTCAAAGTTGGGACCTCACGGCCTCGTCTGCTGCAGCGCTGGCTCTCCTTGCTGCAAATCTATCTTTTATAGAAGATAGAAACCAACAACTACTTTTTTTTTTGATAGAAAACCAACAACTACTTAATTCCAAGAGACCATGCACCACTAGACAGGGCAACGTGCATGTAGAACCATGGCTCTTCCATATATTAGCCGTGTCAGGTCAGATTAAGGCAAATAAAAATTGGGGAAAACAGGAGATGCGATCTTTGATATTCTGTCTCATTCCCCCTCTCACCAAATCGAATTCCTTGCTTCCTTGGTGCTCTGCAAGTAGTCGAACTCCCTTGTTAAAGTAACCACGCTAGTCTTCATAAAGGGATCTTCGCTTGTATAATAACCACTGATCGCGATTAAATAAATGCATATGTTGTTGTATGGTATAGGCCATTTGAAAGGGGATGGGGATTCTCTGTGGTCATGAATCTATTAGTGCATAACATTGCACATGGAATAAAAATGTCTGAAAAATGGTTTCCTTTCCTTTCGTTGTTTTTAACTTATCAATTATGTTCTTCTAAACTAATTACTGACATACGCAATGCTGAAATGCAACTAGTGTGAGTCTTAACATCTAATTTTAAGAGAGCAATGTTGTACATCCTAAAAAAATTCTTACAAACTTCTCACTAACAAAGATCTCAATAGTTGGTTTAATTAATTGGAAGTTAAAAAAAATCAAGATTCGATTGCAGTTTGACACATTAGCGATTGTAAAATGTTTGTAGATTCTTTTATGTATATCTCCAAATGACAGGTAATGCACGATAGATAAGATGATGTATATATCATATGCCGGTTTATAAATTTGTCTTATCTTTTCTTTTGCCTACTTTTTTTAATTACGTATATGAACTTTTTTATTTATATACTCTAGAATCCTTTCCTACACCTTCAATTCAAAAAAAAAGAAGCAGTAAGCACAAGGCAAATGCAATAAAAGTTCCACACAAGCACATGCAGATGCAGTTACCTAAAGAGGGAATACATACTCTAGCCACTAAAAGTTGTATCTTGAAGTGTGGTAAAACAGTATGCAGCTTGCAAGTTGTAGAAGATGCAATATGCATGCGGAGTAAATGCCAAAAACCAAGGCCCACTTGTACTTCTCGGTGCACCGTGCGTACACTCCTTTAAAACCCCATTACCGCATAGACAATGTCGTTGGGTATTGGCCACTCGGCCTCGCCTATGCACACCCAGTGAGCTACTCCTTCGGTCTTAAAAAAAATACTTTTATAGTACCTTTCACTAGTGATGGTAGTAGAGAAGTATAATTCAGATCTAATCGTTAATTTATACAGATATTTTGGATCTTTTATTTGGCCAATCAAAAGGATATATTTGGCATCAATCTAACTCTACTCGCACAATAGAATCAGCTGCGACTTATCGCCGACCTCTCGCTATGTCACGCCTCTCCATCGCTGCTGCCTTCTCTGCCCTCTCGTGTCTAGCCGCTGGCCGCTGCCTCTTCCCTCTTGTGTGTAGTCGTGCCGAGCCTTTGCCCCCGCTCTTTGCCTCTTCCTTTTTACAGCCGACTCGTGTTCTCTATTCTATAACCACCGGCCCAAATGATTGTAACTAAATTGTGTGAAATTATATTATTAGAAGGGTGACTGCTGACTGATTCAGAGTTCTGAGATGAAACGTCCCTTCTTTCATCCTTGACTGAAACAAAATGCATCTCAAACACCTATCCATTACAATAAAATGTGTTCGTTATTTGATCTTAGCTTGACAAAAGTTGATTCCATTACTGATTATTGAATGAACTAAAACTTCAGACTAAGCAATTACAAAATCTTGCACTATGCATTTCTTCAAAGATGAAGTTAAAAGGAACGAAACCTTTGCTTGTTCAGATTATATTGTGTTTTCCTCTAGATCAATGGCCGGAAAGAACTAGAAGTCTGGAATTAATTAATCACCACCAGCGAACATGCCTTGGCCTGGTGCTACATCTTCTTCTTTAGCACTTGCATATATACCTGCAGGCTGTAGTCTCCGTGCCAAGCATGACATCACTGGTCTCCTCCAAGGGCTGGGGTATCGCTATGTCCTTGCACTAGAGTTTTCTCCTTCCGTCTACTAGCTAGGTACACCATGGCACAGACAGAGATGAGACGATGTTGCACGGTGGCTGCGTAAACCCCATGGCCAGCATCAAGCCACTCCATGACGCCAGCCTTGCTTCTACTACGAAGACGTTTTTAATCTTATGCCCTCTACAAAACAAGAATTACTTTCTTGCCATACAATTTATTTCCAAATCTATTCTTTTTGAAATTCTACTACTAATACTACCCTGTGTAGCATAATCAAATCTAAACCCTTGGATAAGATAAATAAACAGTCAATATTCACTCAAAGGTACTTTAAAAAAAACCCTTAAAAATGTTGTTTTAGCTATAAAAAAAATTAAGTATAAAATTAAAAAACTTATGTACCTTTAATTAATGTGGAGAGAAAATAAGGAGAGAAGAAAATATTATTGGTTGGATGATTAAAACAATGCCGTTGTTGTATTAAAGATGTCTAATAGACCCTAATCTAAAAATATGCTCTTTATGAGATAAATTATTAGCATAAAATAACAAAAAAAAACTCCCTACCAATACAACGTTGGAGGAGTGCGCAGTAATGGAACAATCGGATCATCATCAATGGTAAAACGGATGACATCTAAACTTGCAACCATTTACTAATCTGTTTGCTTAATTGTCTTGGCGAAATTGCTCGATTCTCTGTCTAATAAGATAGTTGAAATACTCACACGTCTCCATAAACCTTTTGTGTTTATCAAAAAGATTCGACGTCCCATTCTAGACAGCAATGTTTTGGATCCTCACCTATCCACTAATCACTATCACAGTGCTCTCCTCCAACTCGCAAGCAATGCAGCAGGTCCATGGATACCCCTGTTTCCATGGAAGAGCACAAATCTGATCATTTCTGTTGCAACCAAAACTGATCACTGGCTACTATCACTACTACTACCTGCAAAGCTGAAGACTGAAGAGCTGCAAGAGCACATCTGATGTGCATGCAACAACTTTGGTCTTTGGAGATTGGACTTGGGTTCAGTTCACTGTCTCCATCCTCAGTTCCTCACTGGGGGTCTGTGTGTGCTTTCCTCTTTTATCATTAACTGCAACGACATTAACGCCAAAACCAAACTTGCAAGAAACCGAGCAAATAAAGCAACAAAAAACCAGGGGGAGAGAGACACCGTCACACCGAGACACCTGACTCGCGCTCAGAGGGGAGAGGAGAGGGAGAGGGAGAGACCAAGTGAGCAACACTAGTAGAGAGAGTGACAGGAGGGAGGAGGAAGAGAGTGGTGGTGAGTCAGAGGATCTCGTTCCGTGGTGCGAGAGGGAGAGAGGGGGGTTGAGGCCGGCGAGCGAGAGATCCCAAGAATCCAGATGGGCATTCCGGGAGCTCTCCTGCTGCTGCTGCTCCACGTCGCTGTCCTCTCGCCGCCGCCGGTGTCGGGCGCCGACCTGTACGCGCTCGTCTACAAGGGCTGCTCCAACCAGAGCTTCCCCGGCGGCGCAGTGCCCCCCACCGTCGCGGCGCTCTCCTCGACGCTGTCGTCGCAGTCGGCCTCCGCCAAGTTCTACAAGACCTCGTCGTCGTCGTCGTCTTCCTCCGCCTCCGTCTTCGGCCTCTTCCAGTGCCGCGGCGACCTCTCCGGCTCCGACTGCGCCGCCTGCGTCTCCCGCGCCATGTCCTCCTGGTCAGACGTCTGCGGCGCCTCCGTCGCCGCGCGGGTCCAGCTCACCGGCTGCCTCGCGCTCTACGAGATATCCGGGTTCCCCCAGGTGTCCGGCACCCAGATGCTGTTCAAGACCTGCGGCACCGGCGGCGGCGGCGGGACCGACTTCGAGATGCGCCGCGACACCGCCTTCGCGCAGCTGGAGGGCAACGTCGGCGCGAGCAACGGCGGGTTCTACGCCACCAGCTACCAGCAGGTGTACGCCATGGCGCAGTGCGAGGGCGACCTCTCCTCGGGGGACTGCGGCCAGTGCGTCACCCAGGCCGTCCAGCACGTCGAGGTCGAGTGCGGTGGCGCGCCCTCAGGCCAGGTGTACCTCGAAAAGTGCTACATTAGCTACAGCTACTATCCCCATGGCATACCCCATGGCGGCGGTATCGGAGGTCAGTCTCTTGGCTCGCCTAGTTCACTCAACAAATTTGTGACTCTGCCTGCAATCTGATGCTTAGTTGCTTACACTAATGATTCAATTGTTTGTTGATCGGTAGTGATCTAATCAAGTCGCGGATATACTGTTGAACAGGTTTAGGAATTTGGGCAAATTCATTCCTTTCTGTATACCACGTAGTGAACTTCTTTAAGATTTGCCTGGCTGGCTAGCTTATGAATGTGAAACTATTCGATGGTGAATTTGTCTGTATGTGTGTAGGAGTAGGTGAGATCTTGCTAGGGTTCTTTGTTTAGTTGTCCCTGAGAATTGATTGATAGGGATTGTGGGGGTGCCTTTTGGTTTTTTTGTTGGTTGATTCTGATTGTTTTGGCAAAATTGTGCGGATTAGTGCCCTCTCAGGTGCTCATTGTCTAGTTAGATTACAAGCTCTACATGGTCCAGCACTGGTAGGTTAGATTTATGTGGGTATCTTGCCCATGTTAAAGTAGAACACTGGTGGAGATATGTTTATTTAGTTTCTGAATTGACGGACAACGATCGTTATTGTTCTGTTGTGAGGTTCTCTTATACTCTGTTTTGTGGATTCTACTAATTTTGTGTACTGGTTAGCTCAGGTTAGGGGGCACATTATTGGAACCTCTTTTTTTTGGTTTAGTTCATGCTTTTTTGCTTGGGAACTATATGGCAGCAGATTAGTGCAAGTTCTGATCTTCCTATTGTTTATGCCATCTGTCTAATTGTATATTCAGGCTTTCCGAAAAAGTTGGTGTTCACTACCTTTTGCGTTTCTTTCTGGATTTACTGGAGATATGCATCTATGATTGTCCCGATGATTAGATGTGGTATACCTATTTTGAACTATCGATTTGCCTCTTCTCCTTGTGCTTATCAGGGCAGCAGACAGCAAAGACTGTAGCCATTGTTCTCGGTGGAGCTGTAGGTCTGGGTTTTGTGGTCATATGCTTGCTTTTCGCCAGAAGTCTGGTCAAGAAGAAGGATGGTGAGTTAGTGAAATCACATGGCACTCGCAGCACCATCTCTTCAATCGGCTATTCAATTTGCAGCTACCGTTGCCTCCTGTTTCTTGTATCTGCCCTCTGTTCTTCTTACGAAAACCTGTGTGCGTTTTTGGCCCTCATTTGCTTGCAGATTATTGATGGACACGCATGGAGCAACTGGACAAAAGGCATTGGGGGCATGGTGTGCATTTTGATAGGGGTCTGGATGTTTGTTTCTTCAAGGTGGTGAGTGGAATACAGAGGAGATTGTTTTTTTGGCTCTTCTTCCTCTGGCCATGTGAGGGTGCCATGCCATCCCGCGTGATGAGAGAAAGGGAAAAGAAGGTAGTGCCTAGTTCAGAAAGGGGACTCATTTTGGGGAGTGCTATTTTGGTTCACTGATTAAATTGGAAGTAGATTATCTCTTTGGGCTTTACGGTCTTTACCTCTCTTGCTTAGGGCTCTAGCAGTACATCCATTTCTCTTGTATTCTTTCCCCAAAGGAAATATATTTAGGTTTAGGCAGAGAGTATTTAGTCCTGTGTTTAAGGTTTGCAGCGGCAGCTGCTGCAGGTTCAAGGTCTCTGACTGATTGGTTTTTGTCTTGACCTCATGAAATTGTTTCATATAGTAGTATTGCTCTAGACCTAGTTTTAACTCTAGATTATGGGATCTGGCAATCTCTAGATTATCTGTTACAGTGCTAGCTTTGCTGATCAAGGTTGCTGTGCAGCAGTAGTTAGATGTCTCATTTGTCAGACATGCCTTCACAAATTGTGCCTGATCTGGCTTGTAATCAAGGACGGGTCAAATGTTTTGACATCATCATGCCCTGCTGTCTGCTAGAACATGTGCTGATATCAGATGAAACTGATATACGGATAATAGTTGCAGAGTCAGCAATGCATGCTGCATAGTCAGATTTGTCGATTTTTGCTGTGATAAAAATATCTGACACAACAGGGTAGTTCTGCACTTGTTGACTGACTGGTGCTATTGGCATCCATCATATTTTCAGCCAAAAATTTCCCTTTATTAATCTGCTCAATAGGAAATTACCTTTCTTATTACTAACACTTCTTTAAGCAAATCACTGAACACCATGGGCCAATTTTGGCCGGCCCATAGCTAACTAATTTCAAGATGGGCCTCTGGATGACTTGGACATGGTTGAACAACCGTGTTTCAACTAGGCCGCTTATGGAGGCAGCGCAATTAATAAGCTTGCAGTGGTACGTACGTACCAAGTAAACTAACGGGCCATCATGCACGAATGCAATGACCTTAACACTGTGCTAAGACATGAGTGTCTCCATCGACCTTAACACTGTTCTAAGATATGGGCGTCTCCATCCAGCTTCTCGCGTCGCCATATATACTCCCTTAAGAAAAACTTAATTTCTAACTATGAATTTGGACATAAGCTATGTCCTAATCTTAAGACTGTCTGTTAATTAAACATTTGAAAAAAAAAATAAACCTATCAATCAATTACAGTTGTACAAATTTATAACTAAAGTTACACGTGATTGATAAGGTAGATACAGTTGCACATATTTATGACTGAGCTGTATAAATTTATAATTAAAGTTACACGTGATCGATAATGACAAGTATAATAAGTTAAAAATATAACTATAATAAGTCACAAGTGTAACTTAGAACTTGCTTCCTCCATCCTGAATCTAAAAATTCTATCTAATGACCAGCATTGTTGTTTGACAGAATCTAAAAAATTAAACGTTTGATCAATAGCACATCTATCTAATCTTTAAGATATAACACAATCATATGACACACCCCCAAGTTATTAATTCGTGTCATCGAGGGACTGGAGTACAAATCAAAGTGCAAATTTTAGGGCTCTATCGCGTACTGTACGGTAACGAAGCACCACTCGACACCAACATAAAGTAAACTCTGTACAGCATGTAATGGTATAGTGATCACACTTAATAGGCAGTATTAGCTTAGTGCTCAACTGTTCATCACTGGCTCTCTTCTCTTGACCCTTACCAAGAGCCCATTCTTCATGTGGAGTATGACGGACAGCCTCGGCTCCACGACGTGGCCCGGCACCACCTCCACGGCGAAGTTCCACGCCATGGCCGCCGCCGTGACCTTCATCTGCACGAGCGCCATCTCCTTGCCGAGACAAGTCCTCGGCCCGGAGTTGAACGCGACGAACTTGTTCGACGGCACGTACCGCAGCTTGCCGTCCTCCGTGATCCACCGCTCCGGCCTGAACTCCCTGCAGTCCTTGCCCCACACCCGCTTCATCCTCCCCATGGAGTAGTAGAACACCAGCACCTTGTCCCCGGCGCTTACCTCGTGCCCGCTCGGCAGCACGTCGCCGGCGACCGCCGCCTTGTGCTCCAACGGCACCGGCGGGTACAGCCTCATGGCCTCGCACAAGGCCGCGTGCAGGTACAGGAGGTTCCTCACCTCGCTCGCGTCGAACGTCACCATGCCGCCGCTGCTGGGGAAGAGCCGCCCCTGCTGCAGCTGCAGCTTGCGCGAAGCAATGGGGGCTAGTTCCTGCAGGAGCTTCTGCTCGACGCGCGGGTTCGTGGAGACGAGGTAGAAGAACCAGGACAGCGCGGAGCTCGTCGTGTCGCGGCCGGCGACGAGAAGGTTCATCGCCATGTCCCTGATGTACACATCGGCGTCGGCGCTGCCGGCGATCTCGTCGTCGCAGAGGAAGGATGACAGCAAGTCCGCGATCGGCTGCTTGTCGCCGCAGCCCTGTCTGGACTTGCCGTCGTCGGCCCTGTGTTTTGCGATGGCCGACGCGACGAAGCTCTCGACCGTCCGCCGCGCCGCGGCGTTCCTCTTCTCATGCCCTATCCCTAGCCATCTCATCGTCTTCCAGCACGACACTGGCATGGTGTGCCGGAGGAAGATCGTCCGCAGCACGTCATCCATCGCCCGTGCGAACGGAACCTCCGGCAAGCCGACGTCCAGGCAGCCGGGATCGACGCCGAACACTAGGTGGCATGTCGCGTCGAGCGACCACCGCGTGAGCACGTCCTGCAGGTCGCACGTCTTCCCGGCGTCGGCGACGTGGGCGAGGAATGGCAGGAGGCCCTTCTCCACCTTGTCGAGGCTGGAGCGCGCCACGAAGGCGCGGAACCGTGGCGTGGTCATGAGCATCTGGGCCTTGTTCCGCTGTCGCCGCCACCGCTCGCCGTCGGTGTTGAAGATGCCGCCGCCAAGGACGTCGAACATCTCGGCGAACACCTCGCCCTTAGGGTAGTTGTCGAAGTTGGACGTGAAGATGTGGCGCACGTTGTCCGGGTCGCAGGTGACGAAGAACCGGAAGCCGGCGAGCCAGAAGCGGCATTGGAAGTTGAGCTGCGACGTCGCCAGCAGGACGGTCACGCCGTCGAGGAGCCGGTGCATGTTGGCGACGATGGCCGGGAGCACGCCGACGATAGGCCACTGGACAACCCCTAAGCTACATTTTTTCATGGATTTGAGCCGATGATAACGGTAGCAGATGACCAGCACGCATACTGCCGACAGGAGAAGCTGTAAGACGAAGAACAAATCGAACAAATTCATGTTACTAATTGCCATGCATGCACGCGTGCATTCAGCACGTAGCTATCTATAGTGCAGTGCGTGCAACAGTTTGTGTTTGGAGCTAGCTCATGGGATATGGCGGTGCTTATATATGCGCGTACAAGAGGGCATCATCGTCGATGGCACAATCAATCAATGCTATCTCTCTCCCAACAGTTAACAGAACAGTTTGATTGATTGGTGTCCATGATGATCCAAAGATGCTCATTTGCATGTCTCTATTATCTCTCTATAGTGATATCCTGGATGGCACCATTAGCAAATTATGCCATCAACAGTGGTAGGTAGCATGCGTGCATGGGTTCAGCCGTCGTAATTAATTATGTTCTAATCCTTATACATGCAATACATAATGACTTGGCATATATGCATATATGCTTTGCAATGCAACGGACGGTGTGTACATGTCCTAGAGGTCCTAGAGGGTGCGTGCAATGCGAAGGGATCGACGAGATTAATGTAGGTCGCTGTAAGACACCAGCAATTTATTTGTAAGCATGGGGCGTGCATGATTAATCGCCCGTACCAATAGCTCGCTACGGCAAATCAAAGGACCATACTTTGCTGACCGCTCAACGACTCCCTGATTAGTAGTTCACACGATATGTTGGCTCCAGCCGGCAACGGCACGGTCACCGGAGCCACCACCAGGGTTGACGTTTTCCACGAGAACAGATTAAAACCATGAAATTTTGAGCTTTTGAGACGGGAAGGAAATAGATTTTGATTGAAATTTTAACTAGTTTTCTAAATTTCAAATTTAAACAGTTAAATTTGACTAAATTTTGTTTAAAAATTTTAAAAAATATTATACGCTAGGAGTCACAATCTAGCCCTCGATCAGAAAGGGGAACCTGGCCACCACCACCGTACGCAACATGAGTTTCGTGAGTCGTGACCAACACCCCAAACAGGAATGGACATTATTATCAAAGCTCTTGTGTGGCACTGCGTATGCGGTCAGTTGCAGCTGATGCGTACGTAGGCAGGTGCATGGCTGTGTTTTTGCTTTCCTTGGTACTACAAGCTACTAGCGGTTGATTGTGCCGTCTCCTGTTCCAAATCTAATAAAAAAATGATGGACAAACTAGGAAGAAATTTGATATCAAATAGTAATGAAGAGGGAAATATGAGCATGTCGTGAATTAACATGCTGAAACGACACACCCGTGTCTGATTACGCATCTCTATTTAGAATCTAATAATAGGAGGCAGAGGAAAATTAAATATGGGTCAACGCGCTAAAACTACATATCCTTGCAAGGCGCTTGCTAGCGTGTCTCTATTTTGAATCTAATAATACTCCCGCTAGTTTCAAATACTTGTTAATATATATATCCCGGTCAATTCTTTACCTTTGACCATTTATCTTTTTTAGAAAAATTATATATACTTGAAAATATGGCATATTAGCAATATCTGTTATACCATTAATACAACCGTACAAGTATATAACCTTCATTAATTACAAATTTATTGTTTTTCCCAAAGGTTATGGGTGGGAACGGATGAGCTTCGCCACCTGAGTACTTTTATTGCAAAAGAATAAGAGGGGCTACATAGTGTTTATATAACAGATATTACGGTCTTGTTAAGTGGCAAGAGAAGCAAGCTTTCCAACAGGACGCTACGCATCGCTCCCTTGAGTTCATTCGTTCAACAAGTATTCAGTGGAGGGTTGGCACGGCTCAGCCCCCCGGAAAACCACATCCTGCCTTGATGCCTATGGTTCCAGATGCGCCATAGACAAAGCAGGAAGAAGGCTTGGAAACCTTGTTCAGGGAGCGTAGGTGGTGGTTGCAGGCTCTCCACATCTCCCGTGCAGGTGACAGAGGAGCATGGGCAGATTCAGATGGAAAGTAAGCTACAAAGGAGCATTGGAACAAGAGGTGTGTGGCATCCTTTAGTAGGTCCCTGTGTCAACAATTCCTTGTAGATACTCCTTCAGGAAGAAAATTTGACAGACCTTGATCTTTTGCTTATGCAAAAGACCTCGTTAGCAGTGTGACATGTGTGCAACTATAATCTTAAAGCAAACTTTTCTTAAAACCACCTAATGTTGTGACTTGACGTTATTAGCACGTTAACGTCTAGAAGCCTTTCTAAATCTTTTGACTTCCTTCGAATCAAGGATAGCATCAGCGTGTGATAAACATGAGGCATGCGGCCACCACCGGCGACGGCAGCCATAGAGGCGGCTTCGACAGCGGAATGAGGTGGGGCTACATCGCGCGCCACTTGAGACTGCGTGAAGCGGAGCTGCTTCCGTGTCAGTGGCGTGAGGTGTTTGTGGCGTCGGAGGCATGAGGCGTCAACAGCGGCGGCGTGAGGTGCTCCGTCCATGGCAACGTGAGGCGAGTGGCATCGGCACTATGAAGTGTTGCGTCGACGGCGGTGTGAGGTGTGCAGTATGAGGCGTGTCCGTTGCCCGACTTGGATGCTGTTGCGCGGCTGTTGCCAAACTTGGATGTTGATCTGTCGACATGCTGCGCGCGGCGGAGGAAGACAACAACAGTGGTCCGTTCTCCCTTGTGCGGTGCCTGTTCGTCTCCTCGTAGGCCGCATTGTTCGTCTCCTCGCGTGCCGTGCCTTTTCATCTCCCTAACGATGTTAATGGGATTAAGGGGATCTAATTTCAGGCCCCAAATTGACCTTTTGAAAAGGACGAGTCTGAGTCGTAGAATTATCCTGTATAATCGTACTAGTCCTAGGAATATAGTTCTGGTACAACAGGCGATGGAACCGTCACGGCACAACTGTCTTTATTATTAGACATAGTCTTACAAGCAGGTTGGAACTGCGGTCATACCCCGAGTTCACAACGATACATTAGCAAAAGAGCGAAAACAAAAACTAGCCTAAAGCCACAAGCGTGACTCGGGAACTAAGCTGAAACCGTAGAACTCCTCGAAGCCAGCCTGCTCCTAGAAGAACTCCTCGTCGGTTGGATCCATCTCTTCTTCCAACACTAGGAGGGGAAAATAAATATATAGAGCAAGGATGAGTACTAGCGTACTCAATAAGTTATGGGAACTTAAGTAGTTAATGCAAGCTTCAAAGAGTGACTGGTTGTTTTGTCACTTGATTTTTTTTTGGAATTCTTTTGAATATTCTAAGTGTGTACTTCTCAACAACCTAAGCGAGGTGAGGTCTCGCCCGATCAGAGTGAATTGTATCAGTCTTTGATTCAGCGCAACTCTTAATAGTTGGCTTCCGGGATCCAGCTATACCAGCTGATCCATCAACAAATTGGGCCCACAGCCCTGCTGTCCTCAACAGCTCCACCAATGTTCCGAAAACGGATTCCCAATCCATAACATCCTTTCACAAGTATTAGCCAAACAAAACTACGCTAAGGAATCATCTCAGATCCGCCGATAACTGTGGGCACTGCTGTTCAAATTGTTTAAACCTCTGCAAAGGGGATACACTTTACCCACACGACGCGACTTACCCTATCATCCAGCTCGTGATGAACAGACACGACTGGTGTCTAGGGGTTTTCGCAACAAGGCATTTAGAAAGTTGACACCAAGTTACCTCATGCAAATTGGAGGGGTACATGACCAACGACAAGGTAGGTCCACGACCATACTGTGCCAGGAACCTAGGAGGCATCATCGTCGCCCTCCCACACGATCCATAGTCAAATGGCATGCAAGGCGTCCCTAGGCGGCTAATTACTCAGCCAGGGGTTGTCCCATATTACCCATGTGGTTGTACTGTTGTATGTTCGGATGAAATTCAAAAGGAATCGGTTCTTAACTGCAATGCAGGGGACTCGTCCTGCTGGCACGATCCCCGTATCGTGGGTTTTGTAAATTTATTTTGTTTTCAAGGCACCGACCCAGGTGTCGGGTTTTTTTAAGGTTTTGCAAATCCAAGTTTTACCCATCGTAAACATTTTTAAATTTGATAGGTGATCACCGATACCATGTCCATCGGCACAAGTTTCGGGATCAGTCAAGGGAGGTGACAAGGATGTTCAGGGGATCACACATTATCAAGGAGTAAATGCAGCAATTAGGTTGGCGGCCCTTCAGTTGTCTCGCAACAGCGGCCGAGAAGTAATCCAGTGTAACCTTATTAATGCAATTTCGGCAATTTAAATACTTAGTTCCTTAATTATGGATGCAACATGTTCAAAGGTGACTTGCCTTGCTCAAGGCCTGAAGCTTCGCCTTCGAGATCCGTGTCCTGAGGCTCTTCCGACTTCGAAGCTACATGCGAAACGAGGCAACTCAACGAAATGACCAAAATAAAAGTCTGATTAGTGACCTCTAAGTGCGCCATCGGATAAATCTCATTTTAGAAGAATTTACAAAGTGGAATGGAGGCAATCGGACGAACGGTTGAAGAGATATGAATTTTTGAAGATTCATGGATTTTTTGGACTTTTGGAAAAAGAGAAAAGAAAATGTTTTCTCCATTTTTATCTCCTCGGGCCACTGCTAGGCGGGGCCAGCTATCGGCCCAAGAGGGGTGGCTGGCGCGCACAAGGTGGCCCAGCTAGATGGGCCAGCCAGGAACGAGGTGGCCCAGGAGGCCGGCGCGCGGGGCGCGAGGGAAGGGACTAACCGGCGGGACCGACCAGACATACGGGCCCCGCTGGCAGCCTCTAGGTCTACGAGGGGAGGGTTCACGGAGGGACGGAACAGGGAGTTGGTAGGGACTAGTGCACCGGCTGTCCACGGTGCACCGGAGTGAGACAGGCCTGAGTGCAGCCACATGGCTCTCGTCGGACTGAGTACACGGGTTGGCGGGGCGGTCACGGTCCATGGGCGTGCGTGGCAAAATGGAGCCGACGCGTCAGCTAGGTGGCGAGGACGTGGTGCCGAGTCGGCAGCTATGTCGGACAATGCGGGGAGAAAGAAAAACAGGAGCATTATTCGATGGCCGACAATGTCGCGACTCATGGGGGCGATTCACCGAATACAGAGAGCGACAGGGCGCTAGCAGAGGGATGTGAACATGAGGAGCACGGCCAATGGGTCGAATTCACCGGATGGAGGTCGACGACGGCAGAGAAAAGTGCATTTCACCGTCGGTGCACTACGGCTCGATTCCTTGTGGTTGGGTGTCCTCTAGAGGTTCTAGAACTCATCCCCGGTGGCGCACAGCAAGACGGCAGAGCGGCGGTTGTGGCATGGTGGCTAGGCGCGTGTCTAGGCCCTCAGGGGGCGATGGCAAGATAACTGGGATCTAGAGGAAGGGCGGAGAGGAAGGCAGGAGGCGGAGAGCTACCGCGGTGAAGAAACGCCGTGAGGAGGGGCCGACGGCACGAGCGTAATCGTTCGTCCTCCGCTCGAACGAAGCGTTGGGGAGAAGAGGAAACCGATGGCGTCGACAGCGGCGGTCTCCGAGTGCGGCGCGAGCTCGAGGTGGCGCGGGGCTCCAAGGCGGTGTGGCAGAAGGAGGATTGGGAAGGGGTGAATAGAGGGATGGTGATGGCTTTTATAGCCCTCCGGAGGTCGGTTTGAGCAGGGGAGAAGGAGGGGATTTCCTCTCGGGCTGGCAGGGTCACTGGCTTGGTCCAACGATGGAGACGGCGAGCTAGCGCATGACATTGGTGGCGCCAGTGCCCGTTTGTGCTAAACTCCAAGGAGGGAGAGACGAGCGGCATGCAGGGGCGCAAAAGTGGAGAGAGAAGGAGGGAAAAGGGGCCGGTCGCCTTGGCTTTTTGGACGGCGAGGTAGGCGAGCTCGCGGGTTAGCGCCTCCACTGATTGGCGTCTTGCAGGGGACCAAGGTGACGCCAGAGGGTGTGATGGCAAAAGTGGCCGGGCGGTTTGGCGGCGAGCGGGGACACAGTGGTCTCCGGCACAGGGGCGGTGACGGCGGTGGTACAGTTGGTCGGTGCCTGGGCAGGAAGTGGAGGCATCCGGGCACAAGTTTGAATCGATCGGCTTCGGCCACCGCGAGTGCGAGAGAGAGAGAAATGAAGAGGCAGAGAGCGAACGAGAGAGAGCTATCTCTCTCTCGCGGCCGAGGCACGTGCTCGGCACGTGCCCGTGCGGGGAAGAGGGAGGCCGAGTGGGCCGGGCAGCAGATAGGCCATGCATGCCAAGAAGGACAGGGATGGGTCGATGCCGAGGTGACCCAGAGAGGGAAGCTGGGAGGGGAATGGGAATTGTGGCTCAACCAAAGGAATAGCTTGGCATTTTTGGAGGAATTTAGTTAGGGGATAGGATTTGAATTTGGGTTGATTTTGAAGATAGGGAAATGATTCTTAAGGATTGGAACTTAATGAGAGATGGATGATTGGGATTGGGACATGGCACACACAAGACCACAAACAAAGATCCGATCTTTCGCAAATACAGTTTTTTTTAGATGTAGTTTTACGCCTAATGCTAGGGTGTTACATCTAATGAGTCTTTTGAGATTGTAGTTGGATAGGTATCGTACACAAGAATAAGGTCTTTCGCATAAGCGAAAGACCAAGGTCTTATCAAATTTTCTTCCCTCCATCCGACCCAAAATAAGTTCATCTTTTGTAGATACTTTCTTCTGTAGATACTCCCATAAAGACTTCATCTTTGGTGCAATTAATACATTAAAATTTGTTAAGTGAGGAACAAATGCATTAGAGTTTTCTAAAGTGGGGAACATATGCATTGAAGTTTGTTAAAGTGAGAGACAAGTGTATTGGAGTTTGCTAAAGTGAAGGGTATTCTAGTCTTTTAGCTATATATTGATATGTGTGAGGTAGACTAAAGATGAACTTATTTTGGAACGGAGGGAGTAGTATTTTGTCAGCAACCATGTTGTTCCAATCAAATCCACAGTTTGGATAGACGATGAAAGTTTGCAGCTTATGTAAGTAGATTTACTTGGAGGTAAGCTAAGGGTGGCATCTTAGAAGATGGGGTTAATTTGATCCATGTCATTACGAATTCACTATATTGGAAAAATATCATTACTATTCGTCATATCGGTTCAGTACCATTGTTATTTTGTAAAATTCAAACCGTGCCATTTTGTCTGTCTTAGACCATTTTTTTCATACTATATTTTCATATGGACCAAAATGCCCCTAGCCATTCTTCTTCCCCATCTTTGTCTTCTTTCTCCCACCTGCCGTGCAGTGTTCCCGGTGCACGGCTACGGCAACGACATCAGCTGGACGTTCTAGTCCACCGCGGTGTTCCTCGCCGGCTCCGGGTTCGCCTGCTTCGCCGCCGACCTCCCCGGCCACGGCCGCTTCCACAGCCTCCGCGCGTTCGTCCCCGACCTCGACTCCGTCATCGCCGACCTGCTCGCGTCCTTCCGCTCCGTCAGGCAGTGGGAGGAGCACGCCGGACTGTCGTGCTTCCTGTTCGGGGAGTCCATGGGCGGGGCCATCTGTCTCCTCATCCACCTCCGCACGCCGCCGGAGGAGTAGGCCAGCGCCGTGCTGGTGGCGCCCATGTGCAAGATCTCCGACCGGATCCGCCCGCCATGGCCGCTGCCGCAGATCCTCACCTTCGTCGCCCGGTTCGTGCTCACGCTCCCCATCGTGCCCACCGCCGACCTCATCGAGAAGTCCGTCAAGGTGCCCACCAAGCGCCTCGTCGCCACGCGCAACCCCGTGCGCTACAACAGCCGGCCAAGGCTCGGCACCGTTGTCGAGCTGCTGCGCGCCACCGACGAGCTCGGCGCCAGCCTCGGCGAGGTCACCATCCCGTTCCTCGTCGTGCACGGCAGGTGGGGAAGAAGATAAAAAGATAGGGAAGAAGAATGGCTAGGGGTATTTTGGTCCATACGAAAATACGGTATAAAAATGGTTCAAGGACTTTTACAAAATGGCATGGTCCGAATTTTACAAAATAATAGTGGAACTAATATGACAAATAGTAATAATATTTTTCTAATACAGCGAATTTATAATAACATGGATCAAACTAACGCAAGATGGTGAATCCTCTGATCCTGTTGGGTAGTTAGATACAGTGTTTGTAAATCGGATTGAAGTTGTGCAAGTTGTTGTTGCACCACCGTTGACAATCCTGGGCTACTCTTTCTGCAACTGCAAACCCTTGCGAATGGACTTGGTGAACTGTATAGGAGGTCAGAATGCAAAGCGAGAACGGTGCCGGATACTTCTGTGCCAACAAGACATCATGAAACCAACCGTCGAGCCAGGAGGAGGTTTGGGAGCTGTCGCCTATCTCCACTCTTGTGATCGCTCTGTGTTGCCGCAGCAGGTGTGGTGGCCTAACTATTTAAATTGATTATCTAAAGTTATTCATAGTTAAAGTGAAATATTGATGGTTAACAGTAACAAGTAAAACAAACTGTTTGAGGAAGATATGCAGTGTGAAATATAACAATGGCACATATAACAGGCATTGTCATTTCCAACAAACTGTTCGAGGAAGACGTGGCCGGGGACTAGCTTTTGTCCGTGCATCAACGTTGATGGCTAAATTTTACCAGCCCGATGTGGCGATTTTCAACACCCGAAACTTGGTGTGCATGCGTGCTCGTCGCCGTCGGGGCAAACGGGCACGCAGATTGGGCCAAAAAATTGCGCTGTTGGCTAGCTAGCAAGTTAGGCAGCGTGGGTCTTTCGCTGCTAGACGGCGGCATGCAGGCCAGGCCACGCAGTAGTGCAGTTCTGGGTCGGCTTCGCCAAGAGCAAGCTAGCGCCGGTGTGGTCGAGTGTCCTTGTCGCCGGCGTGTACAGCGAATGGCGTTCGTGTGGTCGTGTATGGATCGGCAGTTTGGGCTTTGGCATAATGATGGATTGATGGATTTCAGTGTACTATACGCAGCAGCAGCAGTCGAATGACACGTACGAAAGCTACAAGCTCCTTGACTCCACACTGGACATCTCTCGCTTTTGAAAAGAAATATAGTATATCTTGGCTTTATTTACACCATGAAGGCCCCCCAAGTAGTCGTCGTCATAATTATTGATCATTTGGTTTTGGTTGTTACTGTTATATATCTTGGATTGCATCAATGAAGATTTAGGCCACAGTTAGCTGAATCATGTGACTGTAGTTGACCGACTAGCTCCAAAGACTTCCTTATCACGCTTCACACATGACTCCACCTTGGATATCTCTTTCATCATCTCTCGGCTTTTATTACACCACATGAATGAAGCCCCCCAAAGGTATAACAACAGGGAAACTTGCCCAACTGGGCTGGCCGTAGTAGACTCGCCACTAGCACCGGCAGAGTCACATGGAACAGAGTTGGGCTGGGCCGGAACAACACCCCTCTATCCTCCTGGGCTCCTTGATGTGGAAAAAGTCTATTTTAGATCTCTCAACTATAGGTCGAATTTTATTCGTATCCTTTAACCACAAAACTGGATACAGAGCATCCTTTAACTTCTAAAACCATTGTAAATCGAGTCTCTCAGTGGTTTGTGATGAAGGCATCACTAGCTTGGATATGACCATAGCTACCTCATGTATTTATCAACCAAACGTGCATGCTTTCTATATAAGATTTACGTGTTATATATTTGAACAGCCATTACTGCATCATGATTTTTGTGTGTTCTCGTTTGTAGAGATTCTTACTTGGGTGAAGGGAAAGAGACCGAGCGCAAAGAACGCATGGATAATCAAAGAAGTTGATTGGGGACCAAACCAAGATCTTACCTAAGTCTACTCCTACATCACCACGTCACTTTTGGTCCATAGAAGGTAAGGGATAAAGTTCTGCACGTTTTGGATTCGGATTCGAGCCTTCTGACAGCATTAACTTCAAACGGACCTAGTCGCTAATCCAGAAGGACTTTCGGGGCCCATGAGTATTTGTTAGAAAGCTTATAGAGTCTACTTTCAGATGGTTTTGGTCCCACATCAAAATTCCTCCTGAGCTGTCCGGAATTGTTGAAACAAGATACGTATCTCTTCCAGTCCGAGTCTATTTTAGGCCTTGGGTCTTGTAATTGTGTTGTGGGTTAAGCTCAAGGGGTGTGCGCTTTAGGGTTAACTCTAAGATATCCCAACTCATATATATTCAGTAGCCATCATCGTTTAGAGTCGGGTTTTCCTTAGATTATTCTGCCATTGCAGTTTTGCCGTCTAGATCAGTTTGTAGAACCCTAACTTTGTGTGCTAAACATTTATCTGCAATTCAGATTGTGTTCATTCTTGTTCTTGTGAGTTTCTTCGATTGCTTGCAGGAATAAAACCTTCGTGGTGAGGTCGACTACGTGAGAGCGTAGTTGATAACAACTAGACGTGTGGGTGTAGTGGTTGCGAGGTGACGATCGCTGATCGGAAGCCTCAAAACGTGAACGTCTTCATGTCGTCAAATCTAACCTATCGGAAGATCGGCACCTAGTCTCGCATCAAGTGGTATTAGAGCACAAGTTGCCTAATAGGTATTATCTGTTTGCATCTATCTATCTTTGTTTCTTTTACCTAGAGTCCAAAAAACCCAAAAATTTATTACCACCGTGTTCTTCGTAGTGTTAGGTTTATCCCCTGTCCAAACCCCTTTGTGCCTTTGCAAAATTTATTTTAGTTTCGCTTTGTTGAGTCTGTCTCCAAGGTCAAGTTAGTGGTCGATGGGTTAGAGTTGTGTTCGTGGTTCTAGTTCTAGCTGTTGCATTACGCGAGAGCCTGCCTTAAGAGATTGAGTTCTACTCGGTTTCGGACTGCAAGCCGCCTTGAGCTTTTAACCTGCTTTCGCAAGCCTTTTTAGATTGGTCGCAAGCAGCCTTGTGTCAACCGCCCTGCATCGCTAGCCTCCTTGTCAGCTCCGCTTGACCTATTGGCACTTATACTCTAGCCGGAGCAACAAGATTGAGCCACGAAACCCTTGTTCGCGCTACCTTTCTTAAAACAGTCATAACTTTTGCAAATGGACTCGAAATCGAGTAATTTTATATCTGCGGACATCTACAAAAAATTTTACATCCGCTTCTCCTTGACTTTGTTGGGTTCGGCCAATCTAAAATAGCAAAATTTGGCCTGCAAGACTGTGTTTTCGAGCCCCGAAGTTCCAGCACGAGTTTTAAAGCACGCTCACAAATCTCTCTAGGATACATCTTACATCGGCTTGAGCTGCTCCTTCCTGAGGTTTTGCTATTTTTGAGTTCCTAGTTGAGAAAAAAAAAGAGATCAAATAAAAAAAAAGAAAGTGATAAGCAAAAGGGAACAAAAGAAGTGTGCAGACTTACTAAGAGAGCTGTTTTCAGTGAGCAGTCTTGCTGATCTTTCGAGATATTTGAGAGACTTGGTGAGAGAAAGCTGTTCTAAGTCCTTTGTTTCTTACTCTCGCTTGTTAGGCTGGTTCTAGGAACGTGTCTCAGCTAGCGACTGCTACAAGTATTTGAGACACTTATTCAGCTTTGCTATTCTGTTATTAATTTTTGCTACTCCTTGTTACCATACTTTTGAGCCTCCCGAGATCCACAAACTTCTTATCAGTACAGATTTGATCCGAGTAATAGCAACACTCACCACTGTCAACGTCCCACCTCTCCGGTCGTACCACTTGCTTCAATCTGTAAGAATATCATATGAGTTCAGTAAGACGCTTTTAGTTTCTTGAGAGTATGTGATTCCACCGTCCACTACCTAGCAGTTGATAGGGATAATGTTTTTGTGTTATTTTCTATTTTCTATTAACAGTAACAGGAATGTGATGACATAGCATGAACTCTATACAATAAGACCTTCAGGCGATAGCTTAGAGCATGAAAGGTCTCCTTAGTAAATATGAACAATTGAGACAACATTAGCAGCCAGCTACTGTTTCTTCTTGCCTTCCACTAACTATAACAGTTCACACCAAGGACGAAAAGGAGACGAAGAATTTGGATGATAGCCCTACTATAGCTGCCACATCACCTTCGATAAGTGAAGGTAAGACTATGTCATCTCCCCCTTTATATAATGGATTTGGTGCTGAAGCATACATAAGTTGGGAAGCTGCGATTGATAAAAGTTTTTATCATCATCATATGTGTGATAAACGAAAGATTAAGAATGCTAGTAGTGTTTTGACCTCTCATGCTTTAATATGGTGGCAAAATTTAATAACGTCTTCATATGATAGATTGCCTCAAATTTGGAACAGTATGAAAATGCATATGCGAGAGAAATTTGTTTCTCTATCTCAGAATTTTGCTTACAAAAATAAAGTGTGTCATTTAAAGAAGCAACCCCTTGTTGTCCCTTCTTCTGTGACTAACCTTTTGCAGGATAATGAGAGTACTTTGATACAACGAGTGCTAAGTTCTCAAATGGAGAAAGCGGAGCAAAATCAATGCCACAATTTGTTCCAATCAAGGTTTTTGGTTATGAATCAGTATGACGTATTATCATTGATAGCGAGAGCTATAGCAACTTGACAAGTTCAAATATGGTCTAGAAGCTTGGATTGCCGACGCAACCGCATCCTCGGCCTTATTACATCCAGTGGTCCAATTCTTACGGTAAGTTGAAGGTAAGTAAAATTGTGAAAGTGGAGTTTTCAATAGACAATTATCATGATAGTGCCATATTCGATGTTGTTCCAATGCAAGTATGTTCTCTACTTTTGGGTAGACCTTGGTAATATGACAAAGATGTTGTGCACCATGGTAGAACCAACATGTACACTTTCACACATAATGGCAAGAAATTAAGTTGCTACCTATGTCCCTTGCTGAAATTTTGAAAGATAATCTTGAGAGGGAAAAGATTAAAAACCATGAGGTATTAAGAAATAAATAAAATAATACTAATATTTTAATGCCTTCACATAAACCTGAGTTATTGCAAAACGAACGTATTGCTTTAGGCACTGACATTTTGCAGGTATCTAAGAAGAGCCAAGGTAATGAGGAAAAGAAGAAAGATATAGAGAAAAAAAATCCACCTGTTGTTCCATATATGTTTGAAGATGGTTTAATTAAGAGTACACCTACAGTTTTTGAAAGTGCGAACAAAGGTAACAGAAATAATGCTACATTCACTCAAAGTATGGACAATTCTGATGTGTTATATATGTCCACTAATTATGTTAGTTTAGAGCAATCACCCGTGAAATTGTGTGTTAAATTACCTTTGTTACATGATGATTTGGTTCCTATTTCTTGTGATAAAGAAGAGTTGTGCAATGCTTCACTTATATCCATGCCACAACTAGTGAATGAACATGTTAGTAATGTTGTTAAAACACTATGTGCTGATTTTAGACATGTTGTTCACATTACTAGCGAGAATGAAGAGCTTAGATTGGTATCTTCTTTAAATACTCGGGGCTATATTCAATTTGATGATCTTTGTCCACTCAATTGTTTAGAGAAGAAATTATTTGCTAGATCTGATTTGCCATGTCCTTCTCATGTGATTTTTCATATTATTGGCAATTATGATAATAAAGAAGAATATAATGTGCATAGAATATATATTTATTCAAATTTTAATATACCTCATTTTCATAATGGCATGTCTTGTCTAGAGGACCACATGAGTATAATAATTCTCTATCTAGTTCATCTAGTTGTTTAATTGAGTTGCAGGTTGGTTTGCAAGAAGGGAAGTGTTGTGACCTGCATGACACTATAAAATGTCCTCCGTGTTTAAAAATTTCAGAATCCAACCATATGTACAACACTACCTCACCCTATGTTGTGAAAGATAAAGATATGTTCATCAGATTTAATAACAAGGTGAAACCGTGGATGGTTTTCAATCAAGATGGGAAGGATGATGAGGACATCACTAGCTCGGATATAACTATAGGTACCTTATGTATTTATCAATCAAAGGCGCATACTTTCTACGTAAGATTTACGTGTTATATATTTGAACAGCTGTTATTGCACCATGAGTTTTGTGTGTTCTCGTTTGCAGAGATACTTACTTGGGTGAAGGGAAAGAGACCGAGCGCTAGAAACACATGGATGATCAAAGAAGTTGATTGAGGACCAAACCAGGACCTTACCCAAGTCTACTTCTATATTATCACGTCACTTTTGGTCCATAGAAAGTAAGAGATAAAGTTCTGCACGTTGTGGATTCGGATTCAGGCCTCCTGACAATATCAACTTCAAACGGATCTAGTCACTGATCTAGAAGGACTTTCGAGACTCATGAGTACTTGTTGGAAAGCTTATGGAGTCTACTTTCAGATGGTTTTGGTCCCACGTCAAAATTCCTCCTGAGCTGTCCGAAATCGTTGAAACAAGACACGTACCTCTTTCAGTCTGAGTCTGTTTTGGGCCTTGGGCCTTGTAATTGTGTCATGAGCTAAGCCCAAGGGATGTGCGCTTTAGAGTTAACCCTAGGACGTTCCAACTCATATATATTCAGTAGCCATCGTCGTTTAGAGTCGGGTTTTACTTAGATTATTTTGCCATTGCAGTTTCACCATCTAGATCGGTTTGTGTAACCCCAACTTCGTGTGCTAAATATTCATCTGCAATTCAGATTGCGTTCTTTCTTGTTCTTGTGAGTTTCTTCGATTGCTTGCAGGGATAAAACCTTCATGGTGAGGTCGACTACGTCAGAGTGTGGTTGATAACAACTAGACATGTGGGTGTAGCGGTTACGAGGTGACGATCGCTGATCGAAAGCCTCAAAACGTGAACGTCTTCACGTCGCCAAATCGAACCTATCGGAAGATCAGGCACCTAGTCTCGCATCAGTTTGGACGGGCGGTTTCGTAGTATGTGGCATCTATGTGGCACGTTGTTCTAGTCTTTGTTCGATATAGCGCTTCTGTGTAATTACAGTTAGCGAAAAAATAAAACAGTATAATAGGACATAATGTCATTCACTGCTCTCCTCTTCTTTGTCCCTCTCTATTCTCTCTCCGTCAGAGATGGTGAACCTAGATCGATGGGGATGGCGAGCGATGGCGGTGGAAGGCGAGCTCCCCAACGCCTTTACACCACCGCCTTCCCCACCAGCATCGGCTCCTATTCCTTCCAACAGTGCCGTCTCATTGCCCACCACCTGCCTTGTCGCTGCCGCCTGCCCTAGGTGGAGGCAGTGGCTTCCCATGACGAGGGAGAAGGGAAGAGGAAGGGTCCACCGATGACAGCGACCATGGTGGCGGGAGACGATTGGAGATGATGGCCCTGGATGCCCCGTCGAGGGCTAGCGACAGGAGGAGCTCGCCGGGAAACTCGACCCATAATTGAGAGACGTAGAGTAGGTTTTTCCTCTTGTTGTGGTACATGGCCCAAGATGATCGAAAAGCCAAGCCGCAACTCGGCCTACCCTGCCTCTGTTGCTCTGATTTGGGCCCCATGTGGGAATCTATGTCTTACCAAGCTGTATATATATCATGTTTGGGGAGTTGGAGAATCATGTGGTGAGAAGCCAACCGATGAGAATCTGAAAAAACTGAATTTCTCATTTCTGACTTCTAATTTACTTTCTAGATCTATAACTACAAATTCTCAAAATCTGGAAAAAGTTAGGTCGTTAGAAGCTCTCCAAACAGATCATAATCCGATGCCAGTAGCTACTTCGGCTTCGAACCAAAGGCTCGAGACTTCAACAACTCCATCATTTACCCTTTAAGTTATAAACCGCAACCAAAATTTAAATTTTAAAACTTAATTTTAAATTTAATTTTGGGGTTATTTTCATCATAATTTATTTTCCAGCATTTGCTTTTAAATTACTAAGGACAAATGTATAAGTTTTACTCGTAAATTATTTTTTATTATCGATAAATTATTATAACTTATAATCAGCATAAGCGAAACAATGAGGTTACAAGCTTCAAACCCGACTCCTTTAAGTTTGATGTGGAAATCCAGTTCGGACTTAATAGGGACCCACCGCTCAGTCGCATCAATGGAGAGGCGTCCATGTCGTGGAGGAGCTAACCATCAACCGAACGAATGGCTAACGGCACGTCACGCTGCGCCAAGCATCGGTCGCGCGTCATTTGGAGATCCTGAGTTGACATCTAACGAGCGGATGTGTCCACCCCGTGCGAATCATGCTGCCACGTGCTTGTACGAGCCATCGGCTATCGAACTAGCAGCACGCCCCCACACACCGGTCGCGGTTCATTTCAGGCCTCGTGTTCTGCTGTGCTTGCACAGTCACCTGATCGCACATATAAACTGAGGTCGGTTGGTCACCTAAATTCCACCGATTTAATCAGTTAATCGTTGTATATACTGCTCAAGGTATTAAAAATTGATGCAAAAATTCCAATCTTCTGGGCCAGTTAAAAGATTATACCACACAAAAATTATATCAAATTTTATTTTTTCTGATCAACATTCCTGGCTTATCCTGCAACCACCTCACAAACAGGAAAAAAAAGAGTTAAACTTGCAACCTCTATTTTGAGCAGTTCACTGTGTAAATACCATAATAAATTCGACATATACAAGTTAACACCAAAATTACAAATTCGACCAATACAAAAATATGTGTACTGTTGTTTACAGTCATATGATTTTTTATTTGTCTCAACTTGTATAGGTCAAATTTAAACTGGCATGTTTATAGAGTGACATATCACATATTAATCTATATTATCAACTTTTTTTAAGAAAAACAAATCAATAACTATCTGAATGGCACGTAAGAAACGAGAAGACATCCCATCTCTCTAGCCTAAATATAAGGACACCCCAGATATTATATTTGATATGTGAGTTGCTACCTCGAACGATTGGTAAGCACGATGAGGACCTCATCTCTAACATATTATAATTAAATATTAGCGTATGATCCGTTAAGATAGACTCATATCATTGACGATTTATCCCTTCATATCTCAAACAGTGTTACCAATAGTTAGAGATGAGTTATCTGAGATGGTTCAACTCAAACCTTTAAAAATGACAGGTGGATCGTACTGATAAATAGATTGGTTTGTCCATGAAAGGAACATTTCTCTTTTTTACATATCATCTAAATAGTTATCAAGATTTTTTTAAAAAAATTGATATGACAGATTAATATGAGATATAACACGCTATAAACATGTAAATTCAATTTTAATTTCTACAAGTAACAAAAATAACAAATATAACTGTGAATATACACATACTAGTTAGAGTTTAATTTGTTTGTTTTGTCATAACTTATAGCAATTGAATTTAACCTTGCACATTTACGGATTGATATATCAAATATTGGCATGTAGATATTGTAATTTTTTTAAAAAAATTTATGACTATTTAGGTGTAATAAAAATAGAGAAGACATCACGCTTGGACTTCTAAGCCTTGCTAGATAATACAGAAGGGTCAATATCAGAGGATCAATTGAATAATCAACTCCCCCGCCCTGCTGTCTCTACTGTTGGAAAGCCAACAAATGCACCGCCGAAAAATGCTTTTCCTATTTTATCGGCTTACCCAAATAAGTGAAAGAAGAGCTAGCTCAAGTTCCAAACAGCCAAATGTAACGTGGTGTCCTCGGGAAGTGGGATCCATATACAGTGCACCACTGATTCATATACCGATTGTACTCTAGTGCTACTCTACTACTCGACTACATAAGTACTGAAGCATCCAAAGTTAAGTACTCTACTGTATGCATGTTGTAATACCTGTATTTTTAGTTTGTTTTAAAAAAACTGTTTTAATAAAAATCTAATTTCAAAATTTGGCTCTTAATTGGATTTGTGATTATTTGTGCCAAATGTGATCTCAATTTCCCTCAAAAGTCAGTCCCTAGAGCCTCTCCAAAAAAATTCTCTAATTTTCTCTATTTCCAAAAACCCCATCCAAATTTAAATTCAAATTTAAAAAACCTCAAAACAATTCAAAATCAATCTCTGAAAAAATATTAAGCGTCACTGTGCAGCATGGGCCACCATCTCCCCTTTCGGCCTCCTCTCCCTGCCGGCCCGCTCAGCCTAGCCGTGGTCGCACGTGGGATTAAGTCCTCGTGGGCCCCTCCTATCAGCCACTTTGCCCCAGCTCTCCCCGCGGCCGCCCGATGGAACATGTGGACGATCCCGATCACCTCTGCCGCGCGAGGCCCACATGTCAGCCGACGACGACAGTGTCATCGTCAACCTCCCGCCACGCGCCTCGCTCTCTCTCCTCTCTCCCGAGCTCTCTCGAATCTCTCCTCGCCCATACCTCCTTGCCTCCCCATTTAAACGCCCGGAGCTCCCTTGTCAACCTCGCTGTTCCATCAATGCGTCAGCCCAGCGAGAAACCCGCTCCGCCATCATCGCCGTGGGCTCCGGCTCAAAAGCTTGCTGCCGCAGCCTTTTTCCTCACTGCCGGTCACCAAATGTCATCGCGCACACACGGGCATGCCACCCCGTCGCTTCGCCATCAACCCCCGCCCCATTTCTTCCCTCGGTTGCGCATGACGCCATTCACTGGGAGCTGCGCCATTGTTGCGTCTCGTCGGCCGAGCTCAAGCTTATCCCTTCTCCTACCAACATTGTTCGCCGTCGGATAGCGCCCGAGCTCCACTATAAATAGAGCAACATCCCCTCCCATTCCAATCACCAAGCCGAGCACCCGAACTAGCTCGCCTGTGTTCTTCTCTCCGCCGCAAACTGATTCGAGCACCACCGCCACTCTAGACCTCCACAGCCCAATCCACCGCCACCATTGAGCTCCCTGAGCCACCACGAACCTCCTCCACCATTCCCTGCCGCCGATTAGCCCCTAAATCGAAAACGCCCAATTCCCTCCTCCACCGTCCGCCATAGTCGCCGACTCGATTCCCCTCCATTGTCCAGGTAAAGCCCAAATTACCCCCTCCCCTAGCTTCCTCGCGAATTACTGCACTCACGCAATCGGAAACCTGAGCCAACCGCCACCCAAATGGTCACCGACGGTGACCAAATGACCATCGCCGCCGCCACCGCCTCTGACCGCTGCCGCCGACCCTCCTCCGCCGCCGGATAACCCAATCCGAACCGTTCACTTGATTCGCCGTCGCCTCCGTGTCCCGTAGCCATCGGCCGTTCACCGTAGTTCGCCACCGCCGGTGAGATTGTCACACCCTGAGTTTCCTCTTAAATATAGCCACACAATGTATATTAAAGAAAAAGCCTCAAGAAATCATTTTAAAAGGTCAAGGGAATTAATTAAATTAGAGAAATGCAAAATAATAAAATACCATGGCTGGGAATATTTTTCCTATATTTCTCTTGCCAAAATACACTACCAAGATTTTTATGGGAAGTTTTAGAGCACTGGAAGTAATTTTAATAATTCAAAACAAATTATCAGAATTCAATTCCTTCTGGAAAACCCTTTTTCTTTTCTTTTCTTTCTCTTTCCATTTTTCTTTTGCATACTTCCCGCTGGGCCGCCGGCCCAGCACTGTTCCTCGGCCTGCCGCGGCCCGCGCCACACGCGCCCCTCCCCGCTTGGCCCCACCTGTCAGCCGCTCTTGCCTGCGCCTCCTCTCTCTCTCGGTCGCCGCCAGTTGGGGCCCGCCCGCCAGCGTCCGCTCGCCCGCGCCCCTCTCCCTCTCGCTGACATGTGGGACCGGGGGCCTACATGTCGGGCTCGTCGTCTACCTTCGTCCGGATCGGGCGGAGGGGAAAATTTCCCCGCCGCCGTCTGATCCCCGCCTTCGCCCGCCTCCTCGCGCACTCGCCCCATGTACAAACCCCGCGGACTGAGTCCCCACTCCACTCCCCCACGTCTCCCGTCCCTATCGAGCATCATCCCATGCGAATTTCTCACGTCCCGCGCTCGCCGCCGTTTCCCTCTTTCCGCAAAATCCAGCCGCCTCGGCCACGATCTCGCTTTCCTCGCACCTACTTAAACCAACCGTCGTGCCCCTCCGCTCAGTTTCCCTCAAACGCCTAAGCTTTTCGTGCCCCCTAGCCCCTCGCGCGACGTGAACCCGAGTCTCCACCGCGCTCTGCCGCCTCCAGCCGCTCGACGTCGCTACCGTAGCTGCCGTTAGGTCACGTGCCCGCCACCGTCAGCTTCACCGCACGCCAGAGAATCCTGACTGCCACTCCCGCGAGTCCCTACGCCGCCGGAGTCCCCTCCCCGCTGCCAATCCCCTTCGGTAAGCCCTCCGTCAGCCTTCGGCCGGGTCTCCTCGTCAATCCGCTCGACCATTTCGGCCCTAATCTCTTCCTGCGTCTTCGCTAGGACCCCCTCGTCTTCGTTCGTACCTTCGTTGCCGTGTTGCGCCGCCGAAACGCCGTCGCTGTCGACATCCCGAACCTCGCCGCCGCCAATCCTCTCTACTCGCCGTCGTTTGCCGCTCTCCGTCTATCGCCACACCTCGGTGAGCACCCCGCCGCCTTCCTCGCCTCCTCCACTGCTCGCCTTGCTATAGTGATAGGATGAATGGTTGGGCCTGGTTAACGTGGTGTAACGTTGATCAATGGAGGATTAATATTGTTCAATTATTCAACCTTTTTACTGTTTGCGAACCACTATTATTTGCAATTGCTTTTATGCAAATAGACCCCTAGCTTATGTTTGTCTCCCTTGCATTGTGCATATTTGCGGGTGTGACTTGTTGAGTAGTGTGGGTGGTACTCAGTCTTGCTCCCTTTTTCCCTCTCAGTGGTGGAGTACCTATCCGACGTGGATCATCAGGAGGACTAGGTGGATCCACCATCAAGACGTCTGTGGAATGGAAGCCTCCGCTTAGCTAGCTGTATATAGGCTTTATTTATCTTTACCGCTGTATTTATGTAAGAAAATTTTATTCTATTTATAAGACACACTCTGTATGGCAACTTGGTATTATATACCCTAGCTTTCCTGGACAGGGATTTAATACACCGAAATGTTTAGAATTCCAGTTACGAATTTCTGAACTTTACAAGTTGGTATCAGAGTCGAACTTGACCGTAGGACCAACCAAATGAAAACCCTAAGGGCCCTATGAGATTCTCATTTGCATATGCTTCTTGCACTTGGAGTTATATCGGGAAAAATTGAGAATTCGTTCTCGGATGGGGATAAAATCTTGGCCTTTATTTGGCTGAAACTTTTAAGTCAGGTCAAAGCTAAGGTAGAAATTTTAATCGAGGGTTATGGCGTAGGTGTCAAAATTTTGGGAAAACTTTGGTTTATTAGGGTGATGTATGATTTAAGGCATGCATAAAATATTTTTACTTCCTTTGCAATTATTATTTAAAATTTATTCGGTACTATTTGGTTCTGTTGTATTATTTCATCGGATTCTTAATAAAGTTTATATACAAAATTATTTCATACATAAAATTGTTGTTTAATTTCAAATTATTTATTACTGTTGTATTTGGATCTGAGCATACATTGATTCTCCCTACTTGGCCACTGTAGATGGACAGCCTCCCCAGCCAATGTGGTGCAGACATGGGAGGATTTGTAGAAGAGTTTCGCATGATGAGCTTTACCTTGGGGTATAGCCATGCCCCGGAGTACACCGCCATAGAGCCCATGGAGGGTGAGCTCCCTCACCGTGTTCGTTTGGAGCTACTAGGCGAACTATACCTCCTACGAGCCATGGAGGTTGAGATCGGCGGGCGTACCTACGACCACGCCTGCTAGGAGGCAGCTTTCCATCTGATTGGAGAGCCACGCCGGAGGCACCACTCTACCCTCCGCAACATCGCCTACTGTTACCTCCCTTGCCGGGCACACTACCAGGTCTACAACACCTTTCAGCCGGTTGACAACAAGAACGACACCACCATCGTCCAGATGAGGCGGGCGATGTGGGCCATGGACTTCATGCACGCCAACTGGGTGTGTGCGGCCCACGACAGGGAGGATATCAACAGGATGACCAACATCGGTCTCCAGAACCAGATCGACCGCCTGAAGGAGGTCGCGGAGCTAAAGGGACAGTCGCCACCCGTTGGGGCCAGGATCCGTCTGACTCCAAGGAAAAGGACCCTTCCTCCGTGCGTATTCAGTTGGCCCCCAGGAACAGGCCACACGCAGCGCCAGCTCCTGCACCCGTACCAACACCAACCGACGGCATGATCAGGGTGTCGAGCTACAGCAGCTCTTAGGGAGGTATCAGCATCCACGGGGGCTTCACCTCCACCGACGATGGTAGTTCCCTTAGTGGATCCCGCACCCGCAGTGAGGCCAGTTTGTCGGCTCACGATAGTAAGGATTACGTGAGTGGATCCAGGAGCCGCACCGATGACGAGGTGGGCGACGAGCAGGAGCCAGAGTACAACTCGGATGATCGCAAGAGCCACTCGGAGCACTAGACGCGCCGTCCTTAGCTTTATCGCACTAGACTCGGCATGTTAGGATGTTTGTAATTGCTTTTACACAAATAAACCCCTAGCCTATCTTTGTCTCTCGTGAATTGTGCATATTTACGGGTGTAACATGTTGAGTACTATGAGTGGTACTTAGTCTTGCTTTCTTTTCCCCTCTCAGTGGAGTACCTTTCCGACGAGGATCATCAAGATGACTAGGCTATATCCGCTGTCAAGACGCCGGTGGAATGGAAGCCTCTGCTTGGCTAGCTGTATATAGGCTTTATTTATCTTTGCGCTGCACTTATGTAAGAAAATATTATTTTATTTGTAAGACACACTATGTATAACAACTTGGTATTGTGTATCATGGCTTTCCTAGATAGAGATTTAATACACAGAAATGTTCAAAATTCCGATTACCAATTTCTGGGCGTTACAGAGATCAACTCTGGCGGCCATCCACCGTTGATCTGCACCAGGGGCAGCCCCGTCGGACCCAGCCGACATGGCATTGCCACGTGAGCGCCGCGTCAACTGATACGGGCCAGCCTGGGCCCCGCAGCATCTCCCTCTCAACGCTGACAGACCGACCCCACCCGTCAACGTCCCTATCTTCCTCTACCAGCACCGACATCTTGGCCCCACATGTCAGTGCCCCATTCCCCCTCTCTCCGCCACTGACAGCTCGGTCCCACTCGTCACCTCATCTCTCTCATCCCACTATCTCACCGACCCCACCTGTCAACCCCTGTGTCTCCTCTCTCTTTACTGTTTTGCCGGCCCCACATGTCAGTCACCAGCCCCTCTCTCTCTCCCATGACACCTGGGCCCCACCAGTCAGCCCTGCACCCTTGTCTTTTATTTTCTTCTTTATTTCTTTTCTTTCCTAAATAACTTTAATTCTTTTAATCACAAGAAATAGATTTAAACTTTGAAAAATCATAACTTTTAAACCGTAACTCCGTTTAAGCCCATTCAACTCTCAAAACTTTTCTAAAAATGAGATCTACACACTAGCACTATTGGTTGTATAACATATGTCCTGATTTTTGGTGTTTTTTCTTGTTTTCTTTTTGTGACACGTAGAAACCGGTACCGAGGAGCCGCAGGTCAAGGATTTTGTCGAGGACTCGTAGGACCAGGAGCAAGGCAAGTCACCCTTGACCATATTGAACCCATGATTTAAAAATTTATTTTGATTTACGAAATATGCATATTTAGGAACACGATCGATATCCGCCGTGATTCGTAATTGAATCCAACAGGCCCAACCTACTTGCTGCATATTACTCGCCTTGAGTAAATTGATGCCTTGTCCCTTGTAACCCCTGTCGTCCTGGTATTCGTACTTGAGTACGAATATCGACGACTTCCTTTTATTTAAACTAGAACAATGGCGATGGGAAAAGTAGGGTTTATTTAAATGGTTTTAAATCTCGACAACCTTGGCCGAGCGTTTGCGAAATAAAAATAGTTTTATAAAACTTGGTCATGGGTCGTCGTTGCCTGCCTGCCTGTATTGCACTGAGCATAATACAGTGCGACCACACGGGTGGAATAGGACGCCCCTGACCGAGTAATTAGTGTTCTCAGGATCGTTCGGTTGCTAATAAATATAGGAGTGGCTAGGTGCCATAAGGGCGTTGTACCCCCAACCCTGAGTACCAGAAATGAGTTCCGGGTATTTGGTTGAGTGAACCCATTTATAGGACAACGTGCTATCCTGAGAAGGCTTCAAAAAGGCCTTATCACGAACCTCCCCGCTTGGCCAGTGTGGGAGTAAGCTCGCGTCGTGAGTAAAGCATGCACCCTTTGTAAAGGTTTATAAACTGTTCAAACAGCCATGCCGAGGGTTACGGACGGATGTGAAGTGATTACTCTAGCGTAGATTTTATTTTACAAATATCTGTGCAATTGTTTTTCGAGTTGGGATTCATTACCAAAATCGGTCTATGTGATCGATGGATAGCCTGTATGGTCTGAAACAGGCCTGTGTGACATGGGGTGTTGAATAACACCTTAGTTGGGTTGTTTGAGTTAAGTGACAATTTTTAAATGAGAATCCCCTCTAAATGGAGGTACTAGTGGAGAGTACGCTCCGAATCGGAATATGTGACAAGTCTTAGACTTGTAGAATGGGTTAAGACGCGAGTCTCTTCCCGAATAACTTAATTGTGGTGAGTTGTTGCAAAGCAACTCATGAAATGGATTGAAGTGTGAGCTTCTTTCCGACAACTTAAAGAGTACACTTAGATAACTTCCCTAAGACCCACAATCTTTGAAAATCATGTTTACAAAATAACCCTAACCTCCTTTGCTAACCCTAGCATGCCACATATTTTTTGTGACTTGCTGAGTACCTTGTGTACTCACCATTGCTCATTTTTTCCCTCAGAAGTCTATGAAAATGAAGACCCCACTCTCAGCGATTATTATTAGGATCAAGCCGAGTATGACGAGTTTTAGGGTTTTGATCTAGGTCCCAAGCTTTTGCTTGTGGGTAGTAGATCTATCCATGTGTTCCGTTGTCTACTTTTGTAATGTGTCGTTGTATGCCTTGGGTTCTGTTTGGGCTATAATCTATGTAAGGACTATATGAAATAAATAAAGCAGGTTTGGCAATGATCCACCGATGTCCTATATGTACCAGCTGGTCTCCTAGATATATGTACCAGCTGTTCTCCTAGGACTGATACAGGTATTACAGGTAATGGTGTTACTTTTCTATTGGCCTATATAAGTTAACGGGAGAGGGACGTTACACATATGGATAGCAACGTGTGCATCTGCATCTACTACTCAAGCTCCTCAGATCCAATATAATAAAGAAAAGAACTCGAAAACGATATAATAATTAAAACATTTTCAAAATGCATGAATTAGTACTCTCTTGTCTCATTTTCAAATTCCTTATCATCTTACCCCTTATTTACCATCCCATACAAATCATCACTTATTTAATGAGGGACGTACTAGTCTTTTTTTTTAACCTTAATCTTTCTAAAACAAAAAAGATTATTTATAGGAGGGGACGAGGAAGTACTAACTATAGGTCGAGTCAAGAAGCGGAGACCTATGAACGTAAAAGTTAATTTACAATCTAAGGGCATTGGCACATACACGATGGATACACTTATGTCTTGCACACTATCCACCAATACGCATATATTATTTCTAAATAAAATGAAAAAAAATGCAAGGCAACAAGCAGCATACAACCGAAACAAATAACAGATCATTAACAGTGACAATATACCAACCTACATAGCCAATATACGCGAACATGCATATACATGCATGGATGGCGCGTGGTGCATATGCTAAATTTTCATTAGTACAGACGAGAACACCATTAAAAAGGACACATGATTGATGCCACTTACATACATATACGTACTGATGAATGCTGATACGTGTCACCTACGTGTAGCTTTAGTCCATGGTATACATGTAGTATACGATGACGACCAGACTTCCGGTCATTTTTAGCTGACGACATCGCTGCCCATGCCTTGACGAGGACGTCACGAACGAAATGGATCAGACATGGCTGATGGCTCTTAGCTAGCCATGGTAGCCCTCCTCTTGACCGTGACAACGAGCCCATTCTTCATGTGCAGAATGATGGACAGCTTCGGCTCCACGGCGTGCCCCGGCACAACCTCCACGGCGAAGTTCCACAGCACGGCCGCCGCCACGGTCTTGAGCTGCACGAACGCCAACTCCTTGCCAAGGCAGGTCCTCGGGCCGGCGTTGAAGGAGATGAACTTGTAGGACGGCTCATACCTCAGCTTCCCTTCGCTGGTGATCCACCTCTCCGGCAGAAACTCCATGCAGTCCTTGCCCCACACGCCTTCCATCCTGCCCATGGAGTAGGAGAACACCAGTATCTTGTCGCCGGCCTTCATCTCGTGCCCGCTGGGGAGCACGTCGTCGGCGACCACCGCCTTGTGCTCGAACGGCACGGACGGGTACAGCCTCAGGCACTCGCACAGCGCCGCGTGCAGGTACACCAGGTCCTTGAGCTCGCTGGCGTCGAATATCACCCTGCCGCCGTCGCCGCCGGCGGCCTTCCCGGAAGCGATTGGCGCCAGCTCTTCTAGGAGCTTCTGCTCGACGCGCGGGTTCTTCGAGAGGATGTAGAAGAACCACGACAGCGCCGCGCCCGTGGTGTCGCGGCCGGCGAGCAGGAGGTTCACCGTCGTGTCGCGTAGGAACTCATCATTATTGTAGTCGTCGTTGCTCGTGTCATCGTGACTGATGAAGGATGACAGCAAGTCATCCGAGTTACTGGTGTCTTCTCGGAGCATGTCGTCCCTGCGCTTCGCGACGGTCTCGGCGACGAACTTGTCGATCGTCCTCCGAGCGACGGCCATCTTCTTCTCCGGCCCGACCTCCAACCGGTACATCAGCTTCCAGCACGACATCGGGATGATGTGCCGGAGGAAGAGCGTCTCCAGCACGTCATCCATGGCACGTGCGAAGGGGATCACCGGTAGGCCGGTCGACAGGCAGCCAGTGTCCACGCCGAAGACGAGGGTGCAGGTCACGTCGAACGTCAACCTCAAGAACAGGTCGTGCAGGTCGCAGCGCGCTCCCGCGTCGGCCGCGTGCGCGAGCAACGGCAGGAGGCTCTTCTCCGCCTTGTCGCGGCTGCACCGTGCGGCGAAGGCGCGGAACCGTGAGCCGGCCATGAGCAGCTGGGCCTTCGCCCTCTGGTTGCGCCACGACTCCCCGTCGGCGTTGAAGATGCCGCCGCCAAGGACGTCGAAGATCTCGGCGAACTCATCACCCTTTGGATAGTTCGCGAAGTTTGACGTGAAGATGTGGCGCACGTTGGACGGGTCGCAGGTGATGAAGAACCGTACGCCGGTGAGGCCTGCGCGAGCTTCGAAGTTGTACCATGTGCCGGCGAGGACGCCGGTGGCCCAGTCGTGGAAGCGGTGGATGTTGGCGAACATCCCGAAGAGATGACCCAGCACGGGCCATTCGGTCGGCTCCGAAGGACTTGTCTTCTTGGATTGGAGGTGGTAGTAGTAGATGATGCAACAGCAAAGGATGGAGAAGATCTCCACGAAACAGAGAAGCATATCCATGGCTCAGAAACGATGGGAGCAGATTACGAGTTCATTATGGGTGGCTTCTTTTTGTAGTTTTATATAGGCATGACTACATGAGAGATGTTATGCGTGCATAATGGTAGGCGAGGTCTCACGATCTGATCTCAGCTTACAGGATATAATGGTGCTTGGGATTACTTGCCTATGTTATTGTCATTTCTTTTCCTTTCTTTTTTCTGCGAGGACTATGTTATTGTCTCTTTGCTTCTCCAGAAAGTTCGTTACTGTTAAAAGGAGCCCTTTTCTTGTCTAAGTTGAATTCATTGGATGTGCGATCCCATCTATAATGTGTGGTAGAGACTTGTATTCAATTTTTGGGGAAAAAGAAATTGTTTGATGCATATATACTTACAGCAAGGAATTTGTATATGATTTAAATAGTTAAAAAACTAAAACAGATGACATGTTGCTTCATAACCGTGTAAGATTATGAATTCAATAATATTAGAAAAAAGATTCTAGCTGCAACGACTGCACTTTCCTTGGCAAGTTTATTCAATACTACAGTATATATGTGTATAAATCAAATTTGATCTTGTATATTTGTGTACATTAATATGCCACCATAATCTATCTTAGTCTTCTTATTTATTTTTTTAAATTACTCCCTCCATCCTAAAATATAATAATTTTTAGCTATCTATCTGGACAAGAGTATATCCAGATACATAGACAGAGATTGTTATATTTTGCGACCGAGGTATTAGTATATAGTGTGCATGAAACGAAGACTCTCATGGGCTCTCATGAAACAGTTCTCTTTGAAACAGATAATTCACTGAATTATTGTCGTGAATTATCAACTTAATTATAGAAATAAATTAAACATTTAAAAAATAAACTTAATAAATAGCTTGAAGTCTGCATTCTCCAGATAGAAGTTTGCAGCCCATTTTCACCCCTGTTCAATTTCTCTGGCGAGAAGTCTGCAAAGCATATCAATTCAGATTTCCGAGTCGGCCTCAAATCCGCGGCCGGAGGAGACCTACCATCAGCCGCACAAGACCCAAGATAACTCCCCAAAAGGCCAGTCTACCACTTCTGTCCTCACGTCAAGTGATCAAATATCCGGCGAAATTTTGCTAAGTCCACACGCCATCTATCAGAGTTTATCTAATTATTGTTTCGTGATCAGAGATCGTGTTTCTGCTAGGATTACATAAATTCATATCAACATATTCAAAATTTTATTCCCACCGATGAGTTTAAAGTATGATCTACCACTCATAGATCGACACACAAAATTCTCGTTATGGTGCTATTTGGATTTGCTATGTCCACATAATTATCTATTTGGAGGATTCTAAATACTTCGTTTTGTTTGTGTTTCTGCTAGGGTTATATAGTTTCATATCAATAGATTCAGGATTTTATTCCTAGTGTAAGTTTGAAATATGATATACCGCTCCTAGATCGAGACACAAGATTCTCGTTATAGCAATTAATAATGTATTATTTGGATTTGTTGCATCTACACGGTTATCTATCCAAATGATTTCAATACTTCGTTTTGTGCACGAAGAGGGTGTATTACCGGTTCACGTTTCTACAAGTTTTAAATTTTATACCAACAGATTTAGAATTTAATTCTCCCGGCGATTAGGCCTCCTTTGCAAATGAAGAATTTTGTAGGAAACTTTTAGGAAATAAACTAATTTGTGTGAAAGTCTTGTAAAATCCTTTTGTTCCAAAGGACCCTTATCAATTGCAAGAGTACTTTTTTGAAACTTTCAGGCCATAATTCTAAAAAGAAAACCTTTAGTACTAAGTAACATGCATGTTTATAGAGTTAGACCATTTGACCACGCTATCGCCGTTGGCACGGCAGATAACACTATCGGAGTGGTGTGACACTGACAAGGGGGCTTGGCTGTTTGGCCATTTCTCCTGCAGTCTCAACGAAGAGAGAAACTTCCACAAGACTGTGAACTGCACTATCAGTGCGTCAAGACGCCAGGACCACAGGGTGTTATCCCTGTCATATGTGGACTGTGGTAGGAAAATAAGTCAAGTGTGAGAAAGAAGTCTTTGGAGCTAGTCGATCAACAACCACCACATAGTCGATATCAACTCAGTGCGTTCTGAATCTTTGATGATTGAAGCAATCCAAGATACACCCAAAACTCGGTGAGTAATGATGATGATGAAGACGACTAGAGGGACTCCATGGTGTAAAAAAAACCAGGAGTTTTTTTTTTTCTCGAAGGGCATCGAGCGACTCCAAGCAGCTTGTAGCTTTCGTGTTCTTGGACTAAAATCCATCCTGCCAAAAGCCCAAAACACCGATCCATATACGAGCAAACCCACCCCACCCGTTGGCGACAAGGACACTCGACCTAGCTTTTGCTCATGGCGAAGCCGAACGCCCAATGCGTGGCCCGGCCTGCATGCCGTCTTGCGGCGAAAGACCCACGCCGCCTAACCTGCTAACCAACAACGCAAATTTTTGGCCAATCTGCATGCCCGTTTGCCCCGGCGGCGGCCGCGCATACTCCTCGGTGGTCAAACCGCGACACGCGCGCAACCACGCACGCGGCCACTTCATGCCTAGAGCATCAATAATACCTAATCTATCTAGATGGTTAAATCAAAATTTAGTTATTTAAAAAAAAACAATAGTAAACCCGTTCCATTAACGTGATTTGGGCTAAATTACTGTTTATGAACGTAAAAACTCCATTTTAAAGTAACATATTTATATCTTTTATGATCTTATATAGTGTTGTTTATGTTTTGTTACGTCTTTTATGTTTATTTTTCCAATATAAACCAAAATATGTCACTGTTTGGTGTATACTTGTGAGTGTCGAAAGCTATATTTTTGGTTAATATCAAGTTATTGTTGTTCCATTGAAAAATAGCATGAACATATTTAATTTATATAGTTGCGTGTATTTAAATATTCAAAGAAGGAACATAATATTTTAAAATATATACATACATTTGTACACACTACATTTTCGTATAGTTTCGATTAATCATCTGTATATCGATTAATCATCGCATGGTATCTTTTTGTCCAACAACTGCATTATGTTTTCCACAACAAACCTTTGCTTGCAAATTCTCTTACTGAAGCATAGCATGTTTGCAGGATAAAATCATGTAAGCCAAGTATATTTGCAGTCAGTACAGAGTCCGGCTAGTGAAATCGAACTCGATTTTAAAGAATTACTCCATTTTCCCAAAAATTACTCCAGATGCGACCGAGAAGTGAGATCGAACTTGATTTTCCAATGTGTCTTTACATTATTGGATTAGAAGAAGGAAACGATACAAAAGCAGCCAGCCAGCCATGTGTATAGACATCTGCGCCACGCATGCCTGCACCGTCTAGTACATGCGTGCGAGGTTCTATGGATTGTCAGCTACCGCGAGCAAAGCGCACTCTGCCACTGCAGACGACACGTACAGCATATTTGCACGGAGAGGTTCGTACAAACGCACTGCCTAATCTCGACCTCCCCCCTGTTTGTCCTAGAACCATCGATCCAATGTTCTCTATCAAACAGCCAGCCGGCCATCGGCCAGCCTTCTCTTAACCCTGACCATGAAACCATTCTTCATGTGGAGTATGATGGAGAGCTTGGGCTCCACGACGTGGCCGGGCATGGCCTCGATCTCGAAATTCTTCACCACGGCCGCCGCCACGGTCTTGAGCTGCACGAACGCCATGTCCTTGCCGAGGCAGGTCCGGGGTCCCGAGTTGAAGGACATGAACTTGTAAGACGGCACGTACCGCAGCTTGCCGTCGTCGGAAATCCACCTCTCCGGCCTGAACTCCATGCAGTCGCTGCCCCACACGGACTCCATCCTCCCCATCGCATACAGCGACACCACGATCTTGTCTCCCGGGCGCACCTCGTGCCCGCTCGGCAGCACGTCGGCGGCGACCGGGCCCTTGTGTTCCATTGGCACGGGCGGGTACAGCCTGAGCGACTCGCACAGGGCGGCGTGCAGGTACACGAGCCGTCCGGCCTCGTCCGGGTCGAGATCACCATGCGTCCGGGGTGGTGGTGCTCTTGACGGAGTCGAGCTCTTTTAGGAGTTCGTGCTCCACGCGCGGGTTATTGGTGAGGAGGTAGAAGAACCACGACAGCGCCGAGCCCGTCGTGTCGCGGCCGGCGAGCATGAGATTAACGGTCGTGTCGCGGAGGAAGGCGCCCACCGTGCCAGCTTTCTCCTCGTCGTCGTCGATGTAGGAGGAGAGGAGGTCGGCCGAGTCGTCGATCCCGACTTTGGCTTTCTCCGCCCGCCGCTCGGCGATTGTGTCGGCGACGAACCGGTCAATGGTGCGCCACGCCACCGGCATCTTCCGCTCGCATCCGATCCCCAGCCTCCTCGCTAACTTCCACCACGACAGCGGGAAGATATGCCGGAAGAGAAGCACGGTCATCGCGTCGTCCATGGCGCGCGCGAAGGGCACCTCCGGCAAGTCGATCGCGACGCAGCCGGGGTCGACGCCGAACACCAGCGTGGTCGTCGTGTCAAAGGTCAGCCTCAAGAACACGTCCTGCAGGTTGCACGCCTCCCCTGTCCCGGCGACATGGGCAAGCAGCGGGAGCAGCGCCTTCTCAACCTTGTCACGGCTGTACCGCGACACGAAGGCCCGGAAACGAGGGCTGGACATGAGCAGTTGGGCCTTGGAGCGCTGCCGGCGCCACGACTCGCCGTCGGCGGTGAAGATGCCACCGCCGAGGATGTCGAAGATCTCCGCGAACTCATGCCCCTTGGGGTAGTTGGGGAAGTTGGTGTTGAAGACGTGGCGGACGTTGGCCGGATCGCTAGTAACAAAGAGCCGCATGTCTGAGCTCGGTGGTCCGATGAACCGGAAGTTCAACGGGGAAGCGGTGAGGATGGAAGTGATCCAGTCGTGGAGGTGGTTGCAGTTGGCGAGGAGGGCGGGCAGCATGCCCACCAATGGCCATTGCAGTGGGATTACGGGGTTCTTCTGCTTGGACTTGACGTGGTAGTAGTAGAAGAAACCGAAGCAGAGGAAGGAGAGACAGAGCTCGACGAACGAAAAGGAAGGCATGGCCTGTACTGACGTGCTGCAATTCAACGATTTGCCGATCAAGATCAATGGGGTGGACTTTTGTAGTGTCATGGATGGATGCATTAATATACCCAAGACATCAAAGCTGTTAGTAAGATGGGATGTAACGATAGGTATTAGTTAGCACGTGTTGACTAGTTTCGCTAAAAGTGTTCTTCTCAAAAGCATGTTGATTAAGAGCTAATCCCAGTATATTGGGGGTAAATTATTGAGAACGGCTTGCTTTCATCCTACGCGAAAGCTTCATGTTGCTCGGATGGACATCTATCTATACATAAGTATACTAATCGACAAACCGAGAAAGTTTGCATTGTTAACCTGAAAGATCTTAAATTGATTTAATGAATCTTATTGTCGTGACAGTAGATCGTATCGAAAGTGATTTTAAATAAATTATGTAATGGAAATAATATGGAATCTAATTTAATATTTCTAAAATTAGTAATATATAAATATGATATCACAACCATCTTGGACTCCCAATTTTGTATTTTATTATTTTAATTAAAAACTCAAAATTAATACTCCCTCCATCCTAAAATATAAAAACTTAGTACAAGATGGGATACATCCTAGTGCTACGAATCTAAATAGAGGATGTATCCCATCTGATACTGGTTTTTATATTTTAGGACAAAGGAAGAAGTAAGTAGTAGCAAGTTATAATAGACTTGTACTATTCTTTTAATTAAGCGGCTATAATTTCAAACATCCCATCTGCATTTCAGTTGATAAGCCGTTGCAAAAATATAAATTTTAAAATGATTGTAGGGTTTTTTATTGTAGTTTATTTTTCGGTATTTCTATATATATATATATATATATATATATATATATATATATATATATATATATATATATACACACATGAAGAAATAAGTGTAAACTATGAGCTAAGTTGAGAATATAGATAACTATTATATATCAAATTCCAATATAGAATGCATAGGACTACAGTCATTTGCACCAAATTGGTATAGAGATATTAAGTCCAAAAAAAGATATTGAAAGAATTGTCCAAAGATTAGAGGACACTCAAATAATAGGAGAAATCTCGATAAAATACTGGGAGAAGAATTCAATTATCTGTAAAATTAATATAATAAACCTAGACTATATAATTAAAACATGCCCAATAGAGGTAATCCCAAAGGATATAGAAGAGTTTAAAATGCATATAGAAGAATTATTAAAACTAGGAGCAATAAGAGAAAGTAGGAGCCTACATAGATCGGCAGCATTTATAGTAAGAAATCATACTGAAGAAGTTTCTCCACATTGGAAGAAGGAACTAAAAGAAGAAATATTTAAGGAATTAAAACAAGAAATGAACGAAAAATTTGAAGAAATAAAAAAGCATATGATGATAAATTTGACATTTCTTTTTCCGAGATGGATACTATGGATATTGGAGGTCATGAGCAGCCAGACCATTAGGAAGAATAGTTAACATACAAAATATATACGAGAAGTTAAATTAATAAGGTATTATCAATCTTTTGGGCGTGATAAATATATACCCTCTAATTTAATCACGCCTAATGTACCTCAATTATATGTAAAAAATAAGTCCAGAAGGACACTCTACAAGCATAGAGTGATAATGCACGCAGCCTAGGCTGAATAAATCCAGAAGCGCTTTCGGCGGTGAAGGACATATCCTTGCTAAGAATACTGTAAAGAATATAACTTTCGGTGAAAGGTAAAGCATGCGTGTCTTAACTTTAGCCGAATAAAGAACGCCCGTGGGTGCCAACTTATGAAGCACCTTGGTGATGAAGATAAGACAAAGCTCGGACGAGTCTCTTCTCGGCCTCTATAAAATGAGGAGTTGGCCAAGCCAAAGACACACATCGAAAAAGCAAGAACTCCTCCAGGCAGAACTCACAACCACTCTCTAGCCTTAGTAGTAGTAGTGTGCTAAAAAGATACCTTGCAACTATATTGAAGCAAGGAGTGTAATATACATTAGTGTAAGGTAAGCAAGTTCAACTTGTTTATATCATTCTTCGGGATTCCCGAAAGGGAAAACCATATGTAAGCTTGTTTGTTTATTATGAAGAAGTTTCTTTAAGTCTTCCTGTCTATTTGTTCTGGACGAGTGTTTATGCTAGGAACCCTATAGAAGAAACCTCTTCGGTAGTTCTCGTTAATAGCCTACATCTCGCATAGGCATCAGGAGAACTCGTGTCCGTAGAGAAGTGTTCCCTTCGGGTAGAACTGCCCGAGGAGAAGATAAACCCTCAACTAGAATAAGCATGACCGGTGATATTTAAAGAAGGCTTTTCTAAAAACAACAAGCGAGAAATATGGTGAGTACCGAATATGACTTAAAATTTTCTGAAACAAGCACCGGCTGTCTCAATAGGTTTTGCCAACCCATTAAGATCCTGAAGAATCAAGTGAATAGTAGTAAACAGTAACTTTGAACAGTAACTCTGAATAGTGCTAGCACTAGTGAAAGGTAAAAATAAGCCTATTAAAGATAATTTAAATAATAGTACACTAGGTAAATTAATAACTTTATCATATATCATCAAATTAAGTAGTTTTAATTTGGTATCAGAGCCAGGTCATCATTGAAAAACTAAAATATTTAAATCTAGAAGCTAATATCGGAAAGGTAATAAATACAAAGGATAATATCAATCTAAGGTATAGATTGAACCATACTGAAGAACATAGTTGGCACTCTAATAATAGTCAACTAAACTTAATTGTTGACTTGATATACAATTTCTATATAAATTGCGAAAAAAAACACAGGACGATTTAGAGCAAAAATTTGAAAGGTTACATAAAAAACATAAGCAAGTTGAAGAACAATATTCTCTTCTTAATAATAAATTAAACTCTGCATTAAAATTACTAGAAGATTTTAAGACAAGGCAAAGTAAAATTATACAAAACAGTGATTATATCAAGGAAGACTTTGTTCCTCTAAATAAGAAGGTAGACGTCTTATTAAATTCAGACAAAGTTAAAAAGAGTACCGCAGAAGATCTAAGATATCTAGATCAAGAATTAGTTGAAATCAAGAAGTTAATTAAAGAAGTAAAAACTCTCGTGCTTTCTAGCCAAGGAAGCAAAGAAATAGTTTTAGCTTCATCAGGTATAGTTGCATCCTCACAAGCTATAAATTCAAAAAAATGGACCTATCTAGTAATCTCCTCAGAAGAATAGTAAACAGAGATGACAGACTTTTAAGCAATAATGATAAGCAAAAAGATATATATGATGAAGTTGATGACCTAGAAGATGTTGCAGAATTAGACAAACAACTCGAAAGATATCAGAGAGACACTTTAAGAGCAATAAAACCTCAACCGATATATTGTATGGGATTTTTTGAGAATAAAAATGGGTTATATAGAATATCTAGAGAAGTAGAGTTGAGTGTCTTGATAAAACCAGTCGAGCTAAAAACTGTAGCCAAGGAATTCGAAAATGGATTAAAATATATAGGATATAAGTATATTCACCAAGGAATGTACATAATAGGAGTCAAATGTATGACAAGAAAGAAATTATGAGCAAAAGTGTTAATAATTTTGTTAGACAAAAGATGGGACACAATAGACAAAGCAGCATTAGGCTTTTTAGAAGGTGATATGAATGAAATAGGTTAATAACCTATATAGCTCTAGATTTAATGATGCATGTAAAAGAATTTATAAATAAAATGAGTTTCGGTTTTCAAACAAAGGGATACGAAGAATTTAAGGGAACAAACTTGTTAGTAAGTATAGAATTCATAGGAAGATTAACTAATAGAAGTGCTTCTAAATATAAATTAAAGGTAAACGATGTGATTGAAAGCATGCAATCCAAAGGAATAACATTCATGAGCCCTTTAAAAATAAGTTATGAAGAAAGGGCAGGAGAAGAGTGGAAAATTAGTGAATTAAGAGAAAATAAAACTTTGAGTCAGCCCGAAAATTACATAAGCTACCAAAATAGTAAAGAAAATACCAGCATTAGATTTATAAATTATAAGTCTAGAACCGCATATGACCTAGATGCAGAAATTTCTGATATAGATATTATAGATAATCGAAGATATAGTATTTCTGAATTTATGGAGAGGTTAGATCAAGAAAGTGAAATAAAATATTATAAGGATAAACTAAAAGAAATAGACGTAGAATATAATAATTCAATGAAGAGTGAGTGGCCTAAAATAAGAGATAAAGAACTTTATTTCTACAGAGAATTGTCTAGGATAAATAAATTAAAAAAGAACAAAGGCATAGATATAAAAATCCCCCAAAACCAAGAAAGTAAAGTAGAACAAATAAAGCTTAAAGAAAAGGCTGAAGATGACAGAGGGAAGCAGAAGGCTAGCAAAGAATTAAGTGAAGAAGAGCAATGGGAAGAAAATGAGAAATTGTTTTTAGAAAGTTACAAGAAGAAATTAGTTTGATAAAAGAAATGGAGAATATAGGAGAAGTAGAAGACAATTCGGAACAATATAATGATTTTATAAACTCTTTAGATGATATAGGGTTGCATAATATTGATAATGCTATGGAAGCCATGAAAGTAGACCTAGGAACAGGAAAGAGGAAAAGGCATGGTGAAGGTTCTGTAAAAAACGAAGGAGAAAGAGAAAGACCAGCTAGAGCAGCGGGAAAATAGCCTCCAGACAGGGAATAATATTCATATAATTATATTCCAGGACAATATAGGCATATGGGCACTAAGAGAAGAGATTTTGAGAGACATGTAAAATTTCAAAATCAAAAAAGTGATGATGCTATATTAAATTTAGCCGCGCATGATTCCATTGACTGGTCAAATATTATTAGTATTTGGAAAAGGGTTAATTGTTCAAAAATATATACAAAACTAACACAATATAGGAAGCAAGGTAGAAGATGTGATAACTTATTTAGAAACATTTTTGGGTGAATCTGCTAAAGTTTTATGGGAACAATGGGTTGAAAAGAATCCTAATAATTATGAAGAACTAAAAAGAGTTGGTAGTAATCTACACAATTTTACAAATGTAATATTCAATATTATCATAGCTAAGGACCCAGAAGTAGGCTACATAACTTTGCAAAATGAAAGACTCAAAGCAATAGAAAAATTAACATTAACAAGCTGAAAAGGAATAAAAGAGTTTTCTCAGCACTATTTATATAACGCTACTACTGCTAAGTAAGGATATAATAGAGGCATAGTTGAGCATTATTTTAATAAATTACCTGACCCACTAGAAAGCATAATTTTCGACAAATATAAAAAAAAGAAACCGAAGGAGCTGAGATTAATATCTCTCAAGCAATAACCTTTGTATTTAAACAATCAAGAAAAATATATACAGGTATACAAGCTCAAAGGTCTATGAAACATTCTGATTATAATTTTTGTAATAAAATAGTGCAAATACCTCTATCATATGGAGAAGATAGGCACAGAAGTAAAAGAAGCTATAGATATCAAAATAGAAATAACAATAATATTAAAACAAAGATAAGGTATTTTCTAAGAAGATCAGATAATAAAGCCCCCTTTTTACATAAAAGAAATGTAAGATGATATAATCCCAAGAAGACTTATAATAGAACTTGCAGATGCTTTATATGCAATTCACCTGACCATTTGAGTAGGACATGTCCAAATAAAGATCAAAAGAGGTATTCTAGTAAATATGAAGAGCAAGAGAGTTTTAATTATAGATAGTGTAAATGAAAATATATTAGTATGTGATGATAAAATAAAGGATGATGAGTCAATATACTCAATCATAGAAACAGATGAAGTAGATAATATTAACAAAGAATACGAGTCTAGCGACGAAGAGTTAGACTTAATTGATGAGCTAGTAGGAACAAAAATAGAAATGATGGATCAATTAAATTATGAACATGATTGGATTAAAGGAAAGGGTGATTACAATATTAAATGTGCCTTTTGTATTTACTACCTAAGTTAAGATAATAGAGTCACCTGTAGTATATGCCTAAAACAAGCTTGTGCCGAGTGCATAAGAACAAATAAAGAAAAACAGAGAAAGAAAATAGAATTAGAATGAGATGAGAAGATATTATCAAGCAGATTACGAGTTTTAGAAAATATAATAAATAAATTAGAAGTAGAGTTAGAAAATTTGAAAAATAAAAATGATATTAAGACTTTGCCAGAAAATGAGGCTATACAAAACACTGAATTCAAAGAACAATTGGTAACATTAAAGAATAGTAATACTTCTAAAATAATTGAGCTAAAAGATGCCATAACCAATATTGGAAATTAATATATAGTAAAATTTTCATTCAAAGAAATTTTAGGAATTAGGATCTCTATAAAAATAAAGTTATCACCAAATGTATCTTATAAAATATTAGCACTAGTAGACACATGATGTATAAAGAATATTATTCATGACAAATATTTTATGAAATGCTCTAAAATAGTTCATACAATAGATGATGATAAGGCAGAAATCTCTATAGATATGTCTGGGATAAAGAAAATTCATAACCAGTTAGCTCATAATATTGAAATATATATTAATGGGACAAGATATATAATAGATGAGACTATAATAAGAGATTTATCAATGATAAATGATGACATGATAATTGATTTAAGGTTCTTATAACAGTCGGTACAAACCACAGTAATATATGAAAAGGGAATTACATTTATTCCATATCAGGACAAAGTTCCATATATCTCAGAAGTACGAAAACGTGATGGAATAACCACAATAAATCTAGATAACCTTGATACGTCAAGTTCCGACCCTGATATATATATATATATATATATATATATATATATATATATATATATATATATATATATAAAGAGTAAGTTTTACTCATAGGTTGCTTATATGTAGCTATAGGCCAAATGATCAGGTGCACGATTTTTAACATACTACTATAATTTTAATAATTATAAAATTAATAATAATAGCTCGTGTAACGTCTACGACTAGTAATCCAAATGGCTAAAAATCACTACTGCCCAATGCATCCCGGCCAACCAAACTCTTGAGATAGCCTGGTAGCAGCACTACTATACTATCCCCTCTCAAAAAACAAAAGCACTCCCGTCACTATCAGTGTACGACTGGATTGATCTCCACTGATTCGCAGGGAACATCTGAACCAAAGCTTACACACAAATACCATGACCGATAAATTCGGTTAAAGATTGAAATCCGCTCACGTACGTCTCTTCAGTTAATAGATGCAGACACATCGAGCACGTATCAGCACAAACCCGGACAACTCGGTCGGCAGTCATCACCAGCAGCTACTTTACTCTCCTGCTACTCGATCAGCTATTGCGCGTAAGCACAGCCAGATCGGAAAATAGATTCTAATCTTTTGAGAGGATATCTTTTTGTGTACCTTTTTTTTAAATTTAATATAAATAGTTATGAAAAGTTTTGAAAAAATTTGACAATATAAATTATAGTAACATTTATCACTCAAAAAAATCAAGTTTAAATTCAACCTTACACATTAAAAAAAAAGATAAATTCGGATATGAACAGTACTACTACTAGTCATACGCTAATTTTTTATAATTAAACATAATATCTGCTCAGGATCAAAACAGTTTCCCGCCAGATCGCGTATCCTGCCACTTCTGGGCGGTTGCGTGCGCAAGCAAAATCCAGCATCGGCGCGGGCATCGCGCGTGGACAAGAATAACCGGTGATCTCGTGTGCGTGGGAACGGCCCAGCCGGGCTGGCCGGTGCGCGATCGATCTGCTGGCGTTGTGTAAGTACATAGATATGTAGTTGTGGTTCAAGTACAAGTGAAACATCGTGCATCATCCATGATCTGGAACTCAAAAGTTATGGGCCTATATGGCTATATGTGTTGTTGGTGCACATGCTGTGCTTGCTCTAGATGGGTGTATCCGTTCATGGGAGATCGATTGCCCGTACAATTATCCGGTCGATTGAACTGAACATCATATGTGCCGTGGTTTGGACCGAGCGGTTATAGATTATATCATTATATCACTACCGATTAGTATATGAGTAACTTTATGGTGTTCTTTACTAATAGTATTTTACTACAAGTATAGAAATGACATTAACTGTTGATAAATGAATTCTGTGAGTGAAGTAGACTCACGCAATTGATTAGATTGATGACCAAGGGATTACATATATAGGGTCGAGTCATAAGACTTTCTTATCCTAACCACTGGTTTATAGAAACAGAACCCGAGAAGAAAAGAAGGGGACCCAATCAATCTAAATATGGCTAACACCACACCCCTCCCCCCTCCCTAGCAGTCGCATCGGGAGAAGGACAAACGTTGAGACTGAAATGAAACTCTGTAAACACAGAAGTCGGTAAACCCTTGGTAGAAATATCTGTATACTGAGTAGTGGTAGCCACATGCAGGACGCAAACCTCACCGAGGGCGACACGCTCATGGATGAAGTGCAAATCAATCTCACGTGTTTAGTCCGTTGATGCTGGACGGGATTGGAGGAAAGGTAAACGGCAGAGATATTGTCACAATAGACCACAGTAGCCTACTGCAATGGACAATGGAGCTCGGCTAGAAGCTGACGCAACCAACTGGCCTCGGTGACACCATTCGCCACGGCACAATACTCGGCCTTGGCACTTGAACGAGAGATAGTAGGCTGATGCTTGGAGGACCAAGAAATGAGATTGTCCCCAAGGAACACACCATAACCTAAAGTGGACTGGCGTGTGTCAAGACAACCGGCCCAATCAGCGTCAGTATAAATGACCATCTCAGCTAGAGAAGTGCGGTGCAGAACCCAAGCCAAAATCAAGAGTGCCCTGAAGATAGCGAAGAATCAACTTGATCAAAGCTAGGTGCGGCTCCCAAGGATCATGCATAAAAAGGCAGACCTGCTATACGGCATAAACAATATCCGGGTGAGTGAAAGTCAAGTACTGCAAGGCACCGGCAATACTATGGTAATCAGTGGGATCATCAACTGGGGAGTCATCACTAGAGAGCTTGGAGTGAGTATCAATCGGAGTGCTGCACGGCTTGCAAGCTGACATGCCAGCACGCTCTAGGATCTCCAAGATATAGTGGCACTGAGAAAGATGCAGTGCACTGGGCCGACGATTGACAGAAATCCTGAGAAAATGATGAAGCTGGCCGAGGTCCTTCATAGAGAATTCCTGCTGGAGAGCACAAATGGTCTAGTGAAGAATAGCATCTGAAGAACCAGTTAGCACAATGTCATCAACGTAGAGAAGCAAGTACACAGTCTCCTGACCACGGTGAAAAATGAACAGTGAGGTATCGGACTTGGCCTCCACGAAGCCCAATGATAGGAGATGAGAGGCAAAACGACTGTACCACGCATGAGGAGCCTGCTTAAGACCATAGAGGGACTTGTTGAGCCGACAAACATGATCAGAATGAGCAGGATCAGCAAAACTAGAGGGCTGTACACAATATACTGTCTCGGAGAGCGTCCCATGCAGGAAAGCATTTTTCACATCCAGCTGATGAATAGGCCAATCACGAGACAAAGCAAGAGTGAGTACCGTATGAAATACAGCGGGCTTGACCACAGGACTGAAAGTCTCATCAAAATCAATGCCGAGTCGCTGAGAAAAACAGCGAAGCACCCAACGAGCTTTGTAGCGATCGAGTGAGCCGTCAGGATGGAGCTTGTGCCGAACACCCACTTGCCGGAAACAATGTTAGCACCAGGTGGTCGGGGAAGGAGGTCCTAGGTACAGTTCTGCTGAAGAGCCACAAATTCCTCTTCCATGGCTGCACGCCAATTGGGATCAGTGAGTGCACCACGGTAAGTCTTGGGGATTGGGGAAAGAGAGGCGGCATGAAGATTCAGCCACTGAACAGGAAGGCGAGCCCCGATCTTCCCTTGAGTCACCATAGGGTGAACGTTCGTCGCAGGAACGAGGGAGCCGGCCTAGCTGGCAACGTCCTAAGCCGAAGCAACAGGGGCAACCCGGCCAGCACCCGTAGGTGATGAAGAGGGCCTGTCCTAGCGTGAGCCACGCGTGGACGGCCCAGGCACAGATGGTGGGCTGGAGACGGCGCCACCCGCTGGTGGCTTAGAGGCAGGCGGCCCAGGCGACTTGGAAGCAGTGCTAGTCGGCGATCTGGAAGCAGGTGAGGACGATGATGACAGCCCAGTGGGCCTAGCTTGGCTTGGTCCGTGAATAGACACCGGAGTGGTGCCGCTGGCAACAACCAGGGTGTTACCTCCGGGGGCAGCGGCACTAGAAGTAGAGGCGCCGATAGGGGGCCTAATGGGCGGAGGGGTATGGTCCATCTCCATCAAAAAATCAAACTCGTTAGTAGATGGTGCAGCAGCCAAATCAGCAAAGGGAAAGGAACCTTCATCGAAGGTAACATGCCGGGAAATGATGACCCGGTTAGACGCCATATCAAAACTCCAATAACCTTTATGCTCGGAGGAATAGCCAAGAAAGGCACATAAGGTTGAACTTGATGACAGCTTATTAGTAATGGTGGCAGAAAGGTTAGGATAACATCGACAACCAAAAACATGAAGGTGAGAATACGACGGATGAGTGCCGAACAAAACATTGTGCGGAGTAGAAAGCTGCAGGGTTTTGGTGGGATGACGTGGCGGCATAAAGAGCTTCGACCCAATATTGAGGAGGCATGTTGGCTTGGAGCAAGAGAGTGCGCATGATATTGTTCATGGTACGGATGACACGCTCGGCCTTACCGTTCTGCTGGGAGGTATACGGACAAGACATGTGGAGTGTGATGCCATGAGTGAGGAAAAACGTGCGGGCGGAGGAGTTATCAAGCTCGCGGCCGTTATCGCACTGCACGCTTTTCATGATGGAGCTGAACTGTGTTTTGATGAAGGCAAAATAAATTAGATAAAGCAGAAAAAGTATCCGACTTGAAGCGTAAAGGAAAAGTTCAAGTAAAGTGGGAGTAATCATCAAGAATGACTAAGTAGTATTTGTAACCAGAGACGTTAGCAACAGGAGATGTCCAAAGGTCACAATGTATTAAATCAAAACTATGAACAGCACGAGACATAGATGAAGTGAAAGGCAAATAGACATGGCATCCGAGTTGACAAGCATGACAAATAGACTCAAGTGTGCCACGATTACACAAAATAGCAGAAGAGCTAGCTAACTTGGACAGGGCTTCGGAGCCAAGATGACCAAGACGACAATGCCAAAGAGTGGATGAAGCCGACACAGTAAGGGCATGAGGACCGGCGGGACTGGATGGTAGCAAGGGATAAAGGTCACCAAAACTATTGCACCTGATGATCACGCTCCTGGTTCGCAGATCCTTCATAGAAAGGCCATACGGGTCAAACTCAATAGAACAATGATTATCAATGCAGAAACGACACACGAAAATCAAAATTTTGATAATATGAGGGGTGACAAGGACATTCTGAAGCAGGAAATTGCGGAAGGGAGTATCTAAAGCGACAGAACCAATAGCCATGATGGGAATAGCAAAACCGTTGCCAACGATAATATGAGAAGGTGTAACGGTAAGATGGGGAGACCGAGAGAGAGCAAGGTTACCGGCATCCGATGTCATGTGATCACTAGCACTAGTGTCCATATACCAATTTGTTGAAGGCGGCGGAGACAGCGTCATCGTGTTGAATGCATTGGCGAGGACGGTCTGATCCCAATGAGCCCAAGGAGCTGGAGCATATTGCAGCTAAGGCCACTGTTGCTGCAACGTGGGCTTGTAGAAGCCGACCTGATGGCCAATAGGCCCATAGGCAGGCACGCTAGGGGCTCTGGACGGAAGGCCCAATGTGCCAGGGAGGGCCGCTGTAAAGGCCTGGGGCCGCTGCTATTGTTGCGGGCCGCCAAAGGAGGGGTGTGGCCCAAAACTGGGCCACACCTGGACCTGGCCGGCCCACGAATGCTGGAAGGAAAGCGGCCACCTAGGAGCGGGGATGCTGGAGTCGCTGCCACTGCTGGGGGTGTTGCCGCTACCGTCGGTGTTGCCGCCGCTGCCAGTCGGGCCGCCACCACCACCGCCGTTGTTCTTGCGGCGACGGCGGTTGTTCTGCCGATTACTGCCAGATGTCGTGGTAAAGCCACCCATGGTGGAGGCGCCGCCGGCAGGTGTTGCACCACCGGCATTGCCGGTAGGTCATCCTGAGGCAGTAGAGGAGCATGGAGCAGAGGCAACAAGAGCAGTGGACACTGAGGTTGGCTTGCCCTTGATGGTGGTCTCTTCGAGAAGGAGGTCGTTGCGGACATCGATGAAGGATGGAAACGGCTTCTGCCATTTCAGAAGGGCAGCCATGTGCGCATACTTCTCACTGAGACCTCGAAGAACAGACAAAACAAGAGTGCGGTCAGGGACATGCTCACCCAAGTCAGCAAGTTGATCAGCCATGCTCTTCAATTTGCGGCAATAGTCGGAGATGGAAAGATCGCCTTGGACAAAGTTACAAAACTCGGCATCGAGAATCAGCGCACGAGTCTCCTTGTTAACGACGAACTCATCTTCTAGGGTGAGCCAGACAGCATGGCTGGTAGTATTGGGGGTCATCACAATCTCGAAGAGGTTGGAAGAGATAGTACCATAAAGCCAAGAGATGATGATGCAATCCATACGATGCCAAGCCGAGACGTCAAGAAAGGCATCGCGCGACGACACACAGCCCTGCCTCAGCTTCGATCAGCGTAGACACAACGACGACATGCTTCGCCCAACGCAAATCAATTTACATCAGCGCGGCTTCTTGCTTTGGCTAGACGCATACGACTTCCTCCTTCGGCGCCATGCCGAGTTCATCAAAGACACATCCCGGGAACCCCCTGGTAGGCTTTCTACTACCCGGGAAGAAAGGAAGGGGAACCAGTATAGAAGTGACATCAACTGTTGATAGATGAATTCTACTACCAGTAGAATAATATTCTACTAACAGTAATTAAGATAGTAATAGAAATAGATCTGATCCACTAGATTAGAAAATATAAACGGTCTAGATTGATTCTACCATCAATAGAGAGCATTGTAAGCACCTCTTAGTATATACTCCCTTTACAGAAATGTAGGACGCGACCATGAACAATGCTTTGTCTTTTCTCTCTCCTATCTTTCATTCTAGAGTAGTTATGCTTCTGGAAGAAAAGAGCAGAGTGTTAGATATATATGTATACATGTATATATTAGAGATAAGTTAGAGTCCTATTTGTATCCGGATTAAGCCCATATGAGTCCAATTGTGTTTGGGCTAATCTTAGAATTTGTTTATGCTATGGCAGAGGCTATTTCTGCTCCTATAAATACATTGTGGCCCTAGGCAAAGGGTTTAACGCTTTCCCCTCTAATTAGTTTACATGATATTAGAGCCATCTATCCAAAAGAAAAAAAATGGCTTCGGTGTATCCTTCGATGCATCATGACAGTAGTCTGACACGTCACGACAACCTCCTTCGCGCAACGACACACCGATCTGACGCGTCACGATGATCTACTTCGCGCGACGACACACCGCCCTGCCTCGGCTTCAATTGGCGTAGACGCAACGACGACCTGCTTCGCCCGATGCAAATCAATCTACATCAGCGCGGCTTCCTGCTTTGGCTAGACACATACAATTTCCTCCTTCGGCGCCATGGCGAGTTCATTGAAGACACATCCCAGGAACCCCCTGGTTGGCCAAATTATCTCAGAGAAGCTTGGAAAATCAAATCAGCCCCTATGGAAGGCTCAAGTTTTGGCAGCCGTTCGTGGAGCTTGGATAGAAGGCCATCTCATAGGAATAGATGAAGCCCCAACTGCCGTTATTCAAAGCAAAGACGGCGAGAAGGATACCTTCATCAGCAATCCCACCTATGAAGAGTGGGTTGTGATGGATCAGCAGGTACTAGGTTACCTTCTATCTTCTATAACCAGAGATGTTCTAGCACAGGTTGCAACAAGCAAGATAGCTGCCACCGCATGGAGCATGATCAAAGGGATGTTCTCTTTGATGACTCGCGCATGCTCCATCAACACACAACTCTCCCTGACTACCTTGAAGAAGGGTCACATGATGATTTCCACATATGTTGGAAAGATGTGGGCCCTTGCAGATGAGCTTGCCATCTCAGGCAAGGCGGTCAACGACGACGATCTAATCAGTTATATCATCGCCGGCCTAGATGACGACTTCGGACCAGTCATCACGGCACTAGTGGCACGTCCAGATCCAATTACTATTGGAGAAGCTTTTGCTCAGCTATTAAGCTTTGAGCAAAGGCTTGTCCTTCGCCGTGGAGAAGACTCTCACGCTTCGGTCAATAATGCAAATCGTGGCCGAGGAGGACAACAGCGTGGTCGTGGTGGCAACAATCGTGGACACAGTGGTGGCAACAACTCAAATCGTGCCAGAGGTCATGGTAACCCTAGTGGTGGCTGTGGTAGCTCTACAGGTGTTGATACTAGGCCCAAGTGCCAACTCTGCTACAAGAGAGGACATACAGTAATGGATTGTTGGCACCGCTATGATGAAAATTTTGTTCCAAATGAAAGATTTGCAGGAGCTACCTCCTATGGCATCGATACCAACTGGTATCTTGACACTGGCGCAACAGATCACATAAGCGAACAACTCAACAAGCTGACGATTCGAAACAAGTACAGTGGAACCGATCAGATCCACACTACAAGTGTTGAAGGTATGGAGATCAGTCACATTGGTAATTCTGTTGTTCAAACCCCTAGTCGCAATATTTATTTAAATAATGTTCTCTATGTTCCAAAGGCCAACAAGAACCTTGTTTCAACTCATCGCCTTGCTCATGATAACTTTGCTTTTCTTGAGTTATATCCTAAATTTTTCTTTATAAAGGATCTGGCCACGAGGAGAATTATGTTTAGGGGTCGCTGCAAACAGGGACTGTACCCTCTTCCTCCTGCATCTTCTGCTTCTTCACACCAACGTCAAGTAAAGCAAGTCTATGGAGTCTCCAAGCCATCCTTTGAGAGGTGGCACAGTTGTCTTGGTCATCCTTCCTATATTGTTGTAGAGAAGGTTATCAAAACTCATAAGTTGCCTTATTTAGATGAGTCCAATAAAATGTCAGTTTGTGATGCCTGTCAACAGGCCAAGGGTCACCAATTGCCTTTTCCTAAGTCTCATAGTGAGTCTAAATATCCTTTAGAACAAGTGTTTTCTGATGTCTGGGGCCCTACCCCACAATCTGTTGGTGGGAAGAAATATTATGTTAGCTTTATTGATGATTATAGCAAATTTAGTTGGATATATTTGTTTAAGAATAACTCAGAAGTTTTTAAGAAGTTCCATAAATTTTAGAGTCTTGTTGAACGTCTATTCAATAGAAAGATCATCACTATGCAGACTGACAGGGGCGGTGAGTATGAGACGCTCCATTCTTTTTTTCAAAAAGCTGGCCTTACTCATCATGTTTCCTATCCTCACACTCATCAGCAAAATGGTTCTATAGAAAGAAAACATCGTCACATTGTTGAGGTAGGACTTGCTTTACTAGTTCATTCATCCATGCCCTTAAAATTCTGGGATGAAGCCTATGTCTCTGCAGTATATTTGATTAATCGCACTTCTAGCAAAGTTCTCCATGATATATCACCTTTGAAAAAAAATATTTGATAAACAACCAGATTATCATGCTTTATGTATCTTTGGTTGTGCTTGTTGGCCTAACCTGCGCCCCTATAATAATCGAAAGCTCCAATTCCGTTCTAAGAAGTATACCTTTTTAGAGTATAGCACTCTCCATAAAGGTTTTAAGTGCCTTGATCCTGCCACCGGCCGTATTTATATTTCTAGAGATGTTGTTTTTGATGAAAATCAGTTTTCCTTTTGCACTCTCAATCCAAATGCGATGCCCGTCTTCGTTCTGAGTGTGTTCTCCTTTCGGATTCTTTATCCAATTTTTCTAGGGGTCATCAGCAGTATTCTAATGTGACTAATACTCCTACTGAAATTACTGATCCACCTTTGGAGTTATTGTAGCAAAATTCAGCAGGAAATTCTATATGCGATCCTACAGCATCAGAAGAAATCTCATCAGGGGCCAACTCTCCCTCGACTGGTTGGTCGACATCCTCGGGATCGCATCCTACTGACCGAGTGCGGGTGTTTTGTACCGATGAGACTCTACCTCTGGATCCCAGCCCACCACGCCTGCCTCCTGTCAGTACTCCTCCTTTTTCTCTGCCTCATAGAGGATCTTCTGTGGGGGGGGGGGGGGGAGCATGGCTAGTCAAGGAGGACAAGCCGCAGCAGATCCCATGGAAGCCGATCCCACGGTAGCAGGTGGCCCCACAGCAGATCCCACGGCAGCCGAGGCGGCAACAGAAGCAGCAGCCGGTCCCCAGGCGGCAAAGGCAGCAACAAAAGCAGCATTCGGTCCCACGGTGGCCGAGGAGGCAATAGAAGCAGGTTTAGATTTTCTGTGCCAAGGTGATCTGCGACCACGCACGCGTTTGCAAAGTGTTATACAAAAAGAAAAAACTTATACCAATGAAACTATAAAGTGGGGTCTTCTCACTTCAACTAGAGAACCACAAAATTTGCAAGAGGCTTTGACTGATTAAAATTGGAAAGATGCCATGGATGCTGAATATAGGGCCCTCATAAGGAATAAAACCTGGCGTTTGGTTCCTTCTCGGAAAGGCAGAAATATCATTGACTGTAAATGGGTATATAAGATCAAGAGAAAACAAGATGACAGTCTTGACAGGTACAAGGCTTGACAAGTTGCAAAGGGATTCAAATAGAGATATAGAATAGATTATGAGAACACATTTAGCCCTCTGGTAAAAGCAGCTACAATCAGAATTATCCTATCAGTGGTAGTATCTAGAGGATGGTGTCTAAGATAGCTGGACGTTCAGACTGCATTCCTTTATGAAATACTTGAAGAGGAAATATGTATGAGACAACTGCCTGGATATGAAAATGCGTCTAATCCAGATTATGTATGCAAGCTAGATAAAGCTCTATATGGGCTGAAACAGGCTCCTAGAGCCTGGTATTCTAGGTTAAGTAATAAGCTTTTATGACCTTGGCTTCAAAGGTTCTAAGTCTGATACTTCATTATTCTTTTATGATAGAGAAGACTTGAATATGTTTCTGCTTATGTATGTGGATGATATTATTGTTGTAAGTTCTAAACAAAAGGGAGTGTCAGCTCTACTATAGGACTTTGCTCTCAAGGATCTTGGAGATTTGCATTATTTCCTTGGGATTGAGGTAACTAAAGTCTCTAATGGCATACTTTTGACTCAAGAGAAATATGTCTCTGATTTGCTGAAAAAAGGTTGGTATGTCTTATTGCAAATCAGTTAGTACACCTCTTTCTACTAGTGAAAAATTAACAATGCATAAAGGGTCGCTCTTAGGACCTGATGATTCTACTCAGTATAGGAGTGTGGTTGGTGCTCTTCAATATTTAACTTTGACTAGACCAGATTTTGCTTTTTCGATGAATAAAGTCTGTCAGTTTTTACATGCCCCTACTACAGTTCACTGGGCGGTAGTTAAGAAAATTTTGAGGTATTTAAAGCAGTGTACTAAACTTGGTCTAAAAATATCTAAATCAAAGTCTATGTTGGTAAGTGCCTTCAGATATAGACTGGATTGGATATTTGGATGATAGAAGGTCTACTGGTGGCTTTGCTGTATTTCTTAGAGAAATCTTGTATTATGGAATGCAAAGAAACAAGCTACGGTTTCAAGGTCAAGTATAGAGGCAGAATATAAAGCCTTAGCTAATGCTACTGCTGAAATTATGTGGGTACAGACTCTTTTGCAAGAACTTTATATTGCAAGCCCATCTACAGCTCGATTATGGTGTGATAATATGGGTGCCAAATATTTATCATCTAATCCGGTCTTTCATACAAGGACTAAGCATATTGAGATTGATTACCATTTTGTTCAAGAACGAGTTGCTATGAAGCTGTTAAAGGTTGATTATGCTTCTGCAGGTGACCAGGTTGCTAATGGTTTTACGAAGCCTCTATCAGTTTGACATTTGAAAAATTTTAAGCACAATCTCAACTTGGGAAAGTTGTGATTGAGGGAGGATGTTAGATATATATGTATATATGTATATATTAGATATAAGTTAGAGTCCTATTTGTATCCGGATTAAACCCATATGAGTCCAGTTGTGTTTGGGCTAATCTTAGAGTTTGTATATGCTACGGCATAGACTATTTATGCTCCTATAAATACATTGTGGCTCAAGATAAAGGGTTTAACGTTTTTCCCTCCGATTATTTTATATAGAGATCCTGTTATTTCTATTTAGAGTTATTTCATGGTCTTTTAAGTAGGTATCGAGAGGTATACACTACTTCGGGTATCGTAAAATTTTTCTTCCATTTAACGCAATATGAATCGCACTCAGAAAAAAAAAATAGCCATAATCTTGTAACTGATATTTGATTTAGTATTTCTTTTTTCCTTCTTCAACCTCCCTGATTGTTAGCAAATAAGTATGGGTATGAAGCCAAGTCTATTAGACCATTAGTACAGGGAATTGATGCACAAAGTCCCAAGTGACGAACGCCATGTCGCAGACTCGCAGGACCTCAGAGGCTTGGAACAAGTGAGCCGCATCTGCTACCGTGTTGGGCGTCGTCCTCAATTTGTTTCGTCTTTCCTCTCAGAAAGCTCGATCAGAAGATGGGATTTCGCTATTTCAATCTTACCCCTCCGTTTGAAACAAAGGGCCCAGATTGAATAACGGCAGAGTGCCGTAACAACCCCAAACGGCAGAGGATACTTATTAAACCATGGTACTGTAGGCGCGTGGTCTACAGTACATCAACCAGGTCGGTCGTGGTACTGTAAACTTCTTGTAAGCAAGAAAAAGCTCGTGCCCTGATATGAGATTTTCATCATGATAAGATCATATCCCCAACGAATTAGAGTAAAATTAATTACAATTAATTAAGACAGCGTTCTTTCTGGATTATTCACGGATGAAAGCTACTACTATTTTTTTAAGAGGAGATGAAAGCTAGCAAAACAAAGAGTTTTTTTAAGTAACATGAAGCAAATTAATTCGATACAATAATATAGTGAATAAGCATATAAGAACGGATCTAACGCTGTGTTCGGTTCAGCTTCTTTGCTTTTGCTTCTTTCTCATTTTCTGTTAGCACGTTTCCCGAAACGTAAAACGGTGTATTTTTTAAAAAACTTTATATATGAAAATATCTTAAAAAATCAAATAGATATATTTTTCAAGTTTGTAATAGTTAATACTTAATTAATCAAGCGCTAATAATATTTTTTTTGTGTGTGCCTTATAAACCACTAAGCACAGACTGATTCAAATACCCTCTAACACGAATTTCGTACTAGGCATACAGGGTACATTAATTATTTATAATATATACTGTCTGCTACTCTTGATGACCTGAACTTTCTGTGGCCTCAGATTATAAGCTGAAGGCAAGCTAAATTTATTAGCTAGATGTGGGTATGTCGCCAACTCCATAAACAAGTCAACAGAAATGTACAAACTTTGTTGTCATGGGACCAGGTCGCCAGGCTGAATTATGCGCAAAAGTATGGCAGAGTTCATTGACCATCACGCTGTGTATAGATATTGATCTGACTGATAAAGTAGGAGTATGTGGCAATACTGTTTCGTCTGAACCGTTTGCAGGACATCCTTTGCAAGCTAACGGTAGCATGCATGCAGTCAGTATCCTGAATCAAGTTGCTCAGTCCGTATCCTGAATCAAGTTGCTCTGTTATCTTCAGCTGTTCACCCTAGAAGCTTCCCATACTGTTGTACACCATGCATTTCAGTACACGTACATCGATTGATCTCCTCTCCAATAGTGTAGGGCCATGAGCGCGAATGACATTGATGTATAAATAAATTAGAAACGTGCCAAAAGACGAATTATTGTCATACGTTGACGTGTTGTGTCCCATCTTGATGGGGACCATTAGTTGCAATGATTCAGCTAATAATCAGTTTATGAGTTAGAAGAATATCTATTCTGCAATAGATCTGCAGTGGGGCGTTCAATTATAGACTGAGATTATCATCAGTGATCTCTTGTCACGTTAGTACTGTTACTCTATAGATATTGTGTAGTAATGGTGTCCAAGGCCATGCAAAGGAGAACAAGATGTGTCACCAGACATAGCAAATGGACGAACCATATATCATTGGAATGGCAACAGAATGATTGATTCCATTTGGTAGCTCGTTCGCTCGCTGTAGCTAGCTAGCTAGGCTTCCGTGATCATCGCCTCGTCGGTGACAATCTGTTTGTCCCAGTGTGGCACTGTAGCGTGAGGATATATAGATGGATAAGTTCTAACTATACGTTCTTGTTGCGGTCCGCATGCATGCATTAGCTTAATTTCGAGCTACGGATCAGGTTTACCGTGTTGGAAAGCATATCTAGTGTTATATTCAGTTATTTTTGCCTGAGGTTTGTAATGTCGTATAATTACCTCATGTTTATTATGGTTTTTATATACGGAAATCGTCTTAGCTTTTTAAATCTCATGGTTTTTTTTAACTTTATGGTTTTTCACGGCAACTGTAATATCGCCGAATAGCAATAACCCATCAATACGATAAGAAAAACCCTATACACCATGTCTTACAAACTATATGAGAACTAGAGAGAGTTTGCAAGACATGACGATCTCCATAGCGCAAAGATGAACTAAATGTCTCCCTAAAATCTCAAACTGACTTGCTAGAGATGGTTTACACTGAAGCTCTTCTTATATAAAAAAACAATTTGTAAGATAACTTGTTTTTAATTTATAATAAGAGTTATTTTATGGTACTTGAGGATGCACCAGAAGATACCATACTTTTTAGTATAAATTTTGGTATCTTCGATAATATAAGATATTAAAATTTACACTAAAAATTTTTAGTATCTCTTAAAATCTGTAAAATTTCTCTTGTAATAAACTTACTGTCACTATGCATAGGACACACTAGACTAAAACTACTGCTACTACTTATGGTGTAGCAGCCTCTGTCCTTGCGACCCCCCGCGCCTGCATGCATAGAGAAGTCGAGCCATATCGCTTGCACCTAACAAGAAGTAACAACTACAGGAAGCCAAGAGCAGCTGGACGCACTAGTGCACTCTGCTTGAATGGATGAATGTTCGTTAGCCGATCGAAGCGTACGTGGTGAGCGCTTGACATCATGAATCCAGCCATGGCTCGTGAGAGCCAAAAATACGTCTTTGTTGGGTGCCGTGCCGCCGTGGGAGCCGCTTTTGTTCGGTCAGTTTGATGAAAAAACGAGGTATTTTTCCTTACTACTCCGGTATCCATTACTACTCCAGTATGGCGCATCCTTTTCCCTTGAGGCCCTTTACAATACACTATATTAGTAACATTAGTAACTGTTTACGCCAAAAATCACCGGGATCTGGTTCGGCGTCGGAAGACACGCGAAGGCCTGGGAGATCTGCTTAGCTCCAGTGCAGGTCCTAAAATATTTGAGGTTCGCAGACGTGCCAGTCAATTTGACCCAATAATTAACAAGGAGAAAATATTAATTCAGTGAATCAATCGGCCGACATACTGATGTAGACTCCTTCCAACCGATTGCCGATAGCTCCTGTACCGAATTCCCCTGAACCGACTGCCCGACTTGCCAGGGCCCTCGCCTGTGTCCGCACCCGGGTCTTCGCCTGTTGCCCACACTCGGGTTCTCGTCTGTTGCCTGAGCCCGGGACCTCGTGCCCGCGTCCGGCTACCAGCATCGATCGGCCGATAAGCCAATAAAGTCTTCCTTCAGCCGATGGCGCCAACAGTGCTCGCACATCGGCTACGCCTGTACCCGGGCCCTTGTCTTCGGCGTGCTCGGGTCAGCAGCAATTGCACATCGGCTATCGGTCGATACGGACTGATGTAGGCCCCTTGTAGCCGATGGCCGATGGCACCTGTGTATCGGCTAGGAAACCGATAATGCTATAAGCAAATAGATAAGCTGTCAGTATAACATGTGCATCGGCTAGAAGCCGATGATAAAATAGATAGGTAGAATAGTAAGCTAGCCGACTGCCAAGGAAACACATGTGCATCGGCTAGAAAACCGATGATAATATAGATGACCAAAATAGTAAAGATAATACAGTCGGCTTTATAAAAAGATAACCTATCGGCTAAGCACTTCGATAGAACGTCGCATATACACCGATCGGCTCGTCAAGGATAAATCTATTATTATCAATCTAGTAGTTCAGACCTAACTGATGCAGCACAGATTAATAATAATAAAGGAACCTCAACAAGCCGATAGACCTAATGCAATTATGATGTAATAAGATAACTTATTGGCTATACATTCCGATAAGACACTTGCGCAAAAACCATCAATCTAGCAGGAACGATTTATCGCTGGCAGCTCAGTAGGTCGGAACCAACCGATGCAGCACGAACTGATGATAAATCGCCCCCAGTAAGCTGATAAAATCTACGCACGCGTGATGTGGTATACCTGATCGGCCTAAGAGGTCGGACCGAACCGATGCAGCCGTAGACAGGGCAGATACACCTGGATAAGGGGTGACGAGTCTTACCCTCTCGCAGGAGTTCGGACCTAACCGATGCAGCCCCGCTCGAGAAGCAAGAGCCCGTCGAAAAGTTGGCGATGCGCCGAATTTGATTGATCTGTGTGGATATCTTACAAGGTGCCCGGGCGTACGTATTTATACCCCGAGTTACATGAGTCCTCATAGGACACAGAACAGGACTTTCCTAAGTAGAAAAGAAAAACTAACAGACCTGATCGGACAAGAGATCAGGTTTCCTAAAAGATAAAACTATCTAATAGATAAGATAAATAATTGCCATAACGTGGTCTTCACGATTCCTTCTCAAATCCGGTTTCTTCTGGATTAATTTCCTCCGGTTGATATAGCTTCTATCTTTACCGAATCTGATATGAGCTGTGCCAAATTTTGGCGTTAACAGTAACATAAAAAAAGTGGTATGAGCAAAATCTAACTATTCATTTAAATAAGTATTTTACTAGATGACGTGTTAATTATAAAAATTATCCACATTGTCACTAAATCTCAGTATGATTGGACGATCAAAAAAATCTAAAAAATCTCTGAATTTATTTCCCATATCTTACCTAACACAAATCTTCGTACGATCATATAGTAAAAAAATATAAAAATCAGTTAAAATATCTAACAAATTACATATATACTTTTTTTATTTTTCTATAATACTCTCATACTAGTTATACTAGTGATATATAATATATATATATATATATAAATGTAAGTTTTACTAGTATAAAATAATTACTAAGTAAGATCTATTAATATAGGACAGTATAGTGTTCTATATAAGGATTTCCTCCTTAGCCGTCTCACCGAAGGAGTGAAGGGTAGTATATATAGTAGTAGTACATACGTGGCTCGTGACATCGTGTGTTGTGTGTTTCTCCAGAATCTGCAGGTGCAAGCCTGAAATAACGGCCCCTATCGTTTGACTTTTATTTTATAAGTCGCTCTAAAAATTTAAATTTTTAAATTTAATTTTTAAGGCGATTTTAAGTTTTTTCATCGTAGTTTATTTTTTATGATTTACTTTTAAACTTTATTTATATATATATATATATATATATATATATATATATATATATAAAGCTTTGCTTATATATTGGAAACCACGTGTGGATTTTTGGTGAGGTAGAAGAACCAACATAGGGCTATGGCGGAACCATCACGGCCGGCGAAAATTAGGTCATGATTCTCCTCGTCGTTGAGGTAGAAAGCGAGCACATCAGCCTAGTCCTCGCCCTCTCCTTGAGCTTTCTCTGCCCGCCGTTTCTCGAACACCGGCGGCAGAAGCTGAAGATCAGTAGTGCAGTGCTAGTACTCTCTCTGTCTCTCTGTCTTATAAGGTCAGTTTCAATATATATTTTATAGAGATTTTATGTATATTAAATAAGATATATGATAACATGATGAAAAATTAAAAAAAGAAAGAGATAGAAACAGTTTCATCATGATAAAACCGATGCTCATTGTTTCTAATGTATTGAAAACCGTGTGAAACTCTTATTTAAAAAGTTTGTCTTTCATTTTATCAATTTTTATTGGTCACTGAGATGTAACATTTAAATGATACGTTAGAATATGAAACCATAAAATAAAATTTTGTATTGAAAGAAGTATTTTTATCCATCAACTTAAATATCCTTAGATGATATAACACTCTCAAAAATCGTACAACAAAACTTTGCACTAAGAATAGCCTAAAAACTTTACTTTTTATCCTCTCTATTTATCCCATAATAATTTTAAAACAATCGTTACATGTGACTGATAATTATATTAAAACTTGTGAAAATAACAAATAAATACATTAAAATTTACTTAAATTAAAATTACTAAATTAAAAAATATTATAGTCTATTTAACTCTAGTGATATGTCCAGAGGTAGCAGTAAAATCAATCGAACACACGGTGAAGCGTCACTGTCCAGTGCTCTATTATTCGTTCGATCAGGCGAGACAGTCCCACGTGATGAAGTAACATCTGGAAATGACAGCAGTGTGGACCAGTAACTCGTACTACTACAGTACCACCCCTCACGGTCTCTTACTGTAGCAGATTCAATGCCGCACAACGTCGCGGAAGGCGGAACAAGACCCGGCAGGCCAGGTCGCCGTCTGGGCTAGTATTTGTTGTACTACGCACGACATCGCACGCTACGGAGACAGCAGCAAGCGCACGCGAGTTCGACGCCTCCGGGGCGCATCCGCGCTAACAAAAAGTTGGGTGCCGCGAGCGCGCCGGCGGCGACAAGATTGGGTGCTGCCGCGCTGGGCTGGTGCGCCGCGGCGTTCGTCGTCTCCCGGTACCTGCGTGCGCGCACGTGGCTGCCATGCATCCGCGCGCGATCACCGGTCACGGAGCGGATTTCTGTGCCCATGATTTCTTTTCGCGTAGGCGTGGCAGCAGAAAACACCGGTGCGTGCGTGTGGGTCGCCTTTGCCGCCGATGGAGAAGGATGGGAAGGAAACAGTTCTGGTGGTACGTGGATGCATGGTGATCACCATCTGGTCACTTCCGCTTTGCTCAACTAATCAGTGGAACGTGTATACCATTCCAAAATACTAAAAACTAAGTAGTGAAGGTAACAGTCTGTTCAGGTGATAGTCTATTTAAATTTATAGTATTAGTATGTGTAATATCTAGTATTAGAATTTTATATTTTAAAATAAAGGGAGTAATTCATTAATTCTACTCACACGCACCTGTCTGTCTTCTGTTTTGTACCCCCACCCCACAAGTATGGAGCACTGCAAAGTTTATACGAGACTGATATAATTTGCTCTCAGTAAAGAAAACCAAAGGTATTCTCTCTTATAATATCAGTAAAAATGTCCTCTTTCCAAAGGTTTCCATACTGAACTTTTTAGCCGTGTGAAAAGGGAACTAGAAGCTCACATGGGAGATCATGGCTGGGCTGTTTTGTGGCACCTAAAATAAAATAAATTATTAGCATATGATTAATCAAGTATTAACTATTATAAATTTAAAAAATAAATCTATTTTATTTTTAGTAAACTTTTATATAGAAAATTTTTATATAAAACGTACTGTTTAATAGTTCAGGAAATATGTTTACGAAAAAAACCATCGAGCCCAGCCGAATCTAACTAACAAACGCACCCTCAGGATTAGCAGTCTGCACGGCACGTCGAGGAGCTCCGGCCAGCGGCAGACGGCGGCGCCGACGGCGACAAGGATCCCACTGCGGGGTTAGCACTTAGCAGACGCCTGGCGAATCCAATCTGCGCGTGTTGTGGGCCGTTCCACAACGAATTTTTATGGGCCTCACTTTCTCGTAGGCTAAATTATCTGCCATCTATATTTTGAGTGGGCTAAATTGGAATACGGTTGGTTGGGATCTAAATTTTTGGGCCACGTATATTTGTTTGGGATCCAACTAATCAATCAATAACCGGCTCGGATATTTCTGGAGAGAAATATATAAGAGGAAAATAAGCGTACATACACAAACACGCACATAGAGGCATTACAAGTTTAAAGCTCATGTGCAGACAGTCACAACAGATTGGGTTTCTCTAACATACTGCCTTGTAACATGGGTCGCTAACATGTGGATCTACTGATTATGTGATTTATATATCAACCACTTAAATCAGAGAGTAGTAAGTTAGAGGATCTAGTTCCAATCAGAACACGTATCAGCTGAACACGAACACGAAAGATGATCCCAGCAAACAAGAAAAATCACATTGTACATTGTGCTAGCTGATTACAGTTCGACGGCTTAAAAGAAGATCAGCATTTATCATGCTGAGGTGCTCCCAGCTGTCGAATTGTTTCTAATTACGTCTCATACGAAACAGGCCGATGCATCTGTCTGATTAATAAATTGTTAAGAACGTGCCTTCTCTTGACCCTGACCATGAAGCCGTTCTTCATGTGAAGTACAATGGAGAGCTTGGGCTCGACGGTGTGGCCGGGCACGGCCTCGATCTCAAAGTTCTTCACCACGGCCGCTGCCGCTGCATTGAGCTGCACAAACGCCATGTCCTTGCCGAGGCAGGTCCGTGGCCCCCTGACGAAGGACATGAACTTGTACGACGGCACATACCGCAGCTTTGCCGTCGTCGGAGATCCACCGCTCCGGCCTGAACTCCCTGCAGTCACTGCCCCATACGGACTCCATCCTCCCCATCGCATACATGGACACCACGATCTCATCCCCAGGGATCACCTCGTGCCCGCTCGGCAACACGTCCGCGGCAAGCACGGATTTGTGCTCCAACGGTATGGGCGGGTACAGCCTGAGTGTTTCGGACAGGGCAGCATGCAGATACACGAGTGGCCTGAGCTCGTCCGGGTCGATGGTCACCATGCCGTCTGGGGTGGTGGTGCTGTTGATGGCGTCCAGCTCCTCTAATATATTGGAAACCACGTGTGGATTCTTGGTGACGAGGTAGAAGAACCAGCATAGGGCCATGGCGGAAGCATCACGGCCGGCGAAAATTAGGTTCATGATCGTGTCACGGAGGAAGGCGTTCGCGTTCTCCTCGTCGTTGAGGTAGGACGCGAGCAGATCAGCCGAGTCCTCGCTCTCTCCTTGAGCTTTCTCGATTGTTTCGTTGACGAACTGGTCACAGGTGCGCAACGCCGCTGCCATCGTCCGCTCGTACCCGATACCCAGCCTCCTCGCCAACTTCCACCAAGACAGCGGGACGATGTGGCGGATGAGGAGCACGCGCGTCGCGTCATCCACCGCGCGCGCAAATGGCACCTCAGGTAAGCTGATCACAAGGCACCCCGTGTCGGTGCCGGACACCACCATGGTCGTCGTGTCAAACGTTAGCCTCATGAACACGTCTTGCAGGTTGCACGCTTCTCCCGTTCCAGCGAAGCGGGCAAGCAGAGGAAGCAGCGCTTTCTCCACCTTGCCACGGCTGCACCTCGACACAAACGCCCGGAACTGTGGCCTACACATGAGCATCTGGGCCTTGGCTCGCTGACGGCGCCAAGAGTCGCCATCCACGTTGAAGATGCCATCGCCGAAGATGCCAAATATCTCCGCGAACTCATGCCCCTTGGGATAGTTGGAGAAGTTGGAGGTGAAGATGTGGCGGACGTTGTCCAGATCGCTGGTGACAAACAGCCGCATGCCTGAGCTCGGTGGTTCGATGAACCGGAAGTTCAATGGGGAGACGGTGAGGACGGAAGTGATCCAGTCGTGGAGGCGGTGGCAGTTGGCGAGGGCAGGCAGCATGCCCACCAATGGCCATTGCACTGGGATGGCGGGGTTGTTCTGCTAGGACTTGACGTGGTAGTAATAGAAGAAACCGAAGCAGAGGAAGGAGAGCAAGAGCTCGAGGAACGAAAACGAAGACATCGTCTGTACTTGCGTGCTGGACTTCCACGAGCCGCCTATCAATCCGGTGGTGGACTTTAATTTGCAGCGTCATGGCTGCATTAATGTAACCGGGACATCGAGTAGTTAGTAAGATGTTGGTTAGTTTCGGTAAGCTCTTATTTCGAAAAGAATGCCTATTAAGCGGCGCGTTTGATTCAGATTATTACTTGTGATTTCTATCTTAATTTTTGTTAGCATGTTTTTTAAAATATAAAATGGTATGTTCTTTATAAAAAGACTTTTTATATAAAAGTATCTTAAAAAATCAAATAGATATATTTTTCAAATTTGTAATAGTTAATACTTAATTAATCACACGTTAATAATGTTTTTGTTTTATATACAGCTTATAAGCCATCGTGAGAAGCTGAATCAAACACCAGATAAGAGCTGCCAGCTACGCTAGCTCACTGTTTAAATAGTTATATATAAGTTACATATAAGTTACATAATTACATGTAAGTTATAATACAATTACATTATATTTATATTTAATATATTTTGGAAGATTTTCTGTTATAAGTCGTATAACTAGACCCTACTACCTGATGCAACTTGGCCAACCAAAATATAGAACAACCAAGCTTGCCTGCGAGAAAAGCTAACCTATCTATCTTCTGTTTTGTGCCCCACAAGTCTGGAACTTTGTATGTTTGCACGGGACTGTTAAATAATACTACATCCATCCTAAAATATAACAATCTAATATTAAATTTGGTTTAATCTAGTACTATGAATCTGAACATGTCTATTACTATGAATCTAGATAGACCCCTTATCTAGATTCACAATACTAATTTATGACAAATCTAATACTAGATTGCTATATATTAAAACGGAGGAAGTAGCTTGTCGAAGGATGAAACCCCGACGGCGGAAAGTCTGGAGACCCCCCTTTAAGGTTCGGCCAGGGGAGTGGTTCTCAGGCGACTGCGGCGTCCGGTGGATTGATGGAACGATGGATGGCACACAAGGAAGACAGTAGGAAGTATACAGATTCGGGCCACGCGGAGGCGTAATATCCTACTCCTGTGTGTTTGGCTATCTGGAGATAAATGTGGTATGCTGTTACAAGATGAACTCAGAGTACTGAGGAGCTAGCCGGGGAAGAAGAGAGACCGGGCGAGCTGAGGAAGATGAACAGTAGTGAGACAGTGAGCTAGAGTCAGAGATCGAGAGCCAGGGAGACCGGGGAGAACCAGAGAGCAAGCACTCGAGGTTCAGTCCCCTCAGAACGTGGCATGGATCCTCCTTTTATAGTGCAAGGGGAGTCCACAGTGCCAAATATACATGAGAGCTTCACCGAAGACTTCTCCTGTTGCACACGTCCGCCTGCTACGCCCATACCGGAGTAGGTCTGCTGCAGGCGGCTAAGTCATCGAGACGTGAGGATGTGACGGCACACGCCGTCGCCGCCGAAGTCAAAAAGCCTCTGACTGCATAGGCATGTGTCCACTGCACAGGCATGCGTCCACAGGGGGCCATCAGGAGACACCCACGCGTGGCAGAGCAGCCGACAGGGGCGACAGGCCCTGTTGCCTTGTCATTAATGCAGGTAGTTGGAGAGTTGGTGCGCTCCCAGGGAACACGCCCCGGGACCGTGCGTATGGGTTCCGGGACCGGGGAATGTCCCCGGAACACGGGCCCGAGGAAGACGCACCCGGGCAAGGCGCACCCGGACGCGAGGTGGCGCACCCGGGGAAGGCGCTCCCGGGCTCGAGGAAGACGCACCCGGGCACGGGGTGGCGCACCCGGCCCGGACAGCGCTCGGGGCCCCGGGCACTTAGCGGGAGAGCCGGCCGTAGCCGGCCGCCAGTTGTGCAGAATGTGGGCCCCGGAGTAGCTGACGTGGTAGAAGACCCACGCGACCCCGGAATACGTGTGACCCCCTGTCCCGTTTCGCCGACATAGCTCTTAACACGACTATTTAAAAAAAGGCAAAAAGACATATTTGTTTTTTTGAGATGGGTGGGATGCAGGCTCAAATTGGTTAGATGATAATAAAGACAAAAATTACGATAAGTAGTTTAGTGGTAACTGTCACCTTTTACAATTACTGTATTGTTATGTTTTAGGATAAATTTAAACTCTAAATTATTATATTTTGGGATGGAGGGAGTAGTAATTTGTTTTCAATAAAAAAATAAAGGTTTCTTATTGTACCCATCCGTTCCTGAATACTACTATCTCCGTACCGAAAGGAGTTTATTTTTGTACATGAATCTGGATAAATACATGTTTAGATTTGTGTAAAAAATGAACTATTTTTAGGATGAAGGTTACAGTTATCACCGATTACTATTTATATTTGAAGTTTGACCACTCCTATTTTTGCAACGAGCATAAATAATTGTAATAAGTTAGTATCTATATTTGGACTTTGACCATTCATATTTTTGCAACCAATTTATAACTAGGGGATGGCTAGCATGCACGTACCACAAACGTAACTTATGCTCGCAGCTTAAATTTGATGATATAATTAAGATTTTCGGATTTAAGAAGAATGAAGTGGATAATTGTGTTTATATGAAGTATAAGGGGGGTAAGTTTATAATCTTAGTACTCTATGTGGACGATATTCTATTATCAAGCAGCGATAAGCATTTGTTGCATGAGACTAAGACATTTTTATCCTCTAAGTTTGACATGAAAGATCTTGGTGAAGCCTCTTATGTTTTGGGTATTGAGATACACCGAGACAGGTCTAGAGGAGTATTATGGTTATCTCAGAGGTCATATATCGACAAAGTACTTGAAAGATACAACATGAGTAAGTACTCTATTATGTCTATGCTAATTGTTAAGGATGATAAGTTTGGTTTATTCCAAACCCCGTGGAATCAATTAGAGAAGGATTAGATGAGGACGAGTCCGCATGCTTCAGCTATCGGAAGCTTAATGTATGCACAAGTCTGTACGCGACCGGACTTAACTTTTGTGACCGAAATGCTTGGTACCAGTCCAATCCAGGTATAGACCATTGAAAGGCTGTTAAAAAAGTCCTATGTTATTTGTAAGGCACTAAGCACTATATGCTAACTTATAGAAAGTCTGATGACCTTGAGTTTGTTGATTATTCAGACGTTGATTTTGCAGAGTGTGTAGACACTAAGAAATCTACATCAGGCTATGTCTTCACTCTCGTAGGAGGAGCTATTTCATGGAAAAGCTCCAAACAATCTCTCACTGCAACGTCAACGATCCACTCTGAATTTATAGCATGTTATAAGGCGACCGGGCAGACCGTATGGCTTAAAGGCTTTATTCCATAACTAAGAGTGGTAAACAGCATTTCTAAACCACTCACTATGTACTGCAACAATAAAGCCGCAGTATTCTATTCGAGTAACAACAAGTCAAACAGTGCTACCAAACACATTGACATAAAGTATTTCATTTTAAAAGATAGAATCTATGATCAAACAATTAATATTGAGCACATAAGCACTAAGTTAATGCTCGCAGATCCGCTCACTAAAGGTCTATACCCAATCTATTTAATGAGCATATTGCTAGCATGGGATTAGTAGGTAGCCTATAATTGTGATTCTAAAATAGGGGCATAAGAATCAATTAACACCCTATAAGAGTAAGTTGTTTCCTATCGAGGTAATTTGATAACTATAGATACTGTTGTCATAGTGGCGTTTCATTGACTGCTGCGACACATTATTTTAGTTCGTCATACTACTTAGACTAGACTCGTTAGCCCTAAGATCAAGTGAGAGAATGTTGGTTGATCTACTGGCCCACGAGCCAGGAGGAGGCGCATGGGCTAAGTCCCATGCACCGATAATGACGTGGACCGATTCTCACGTATGCGTAACGATCGGAAGCGCCCGTTTTTCTTCCTAATGGAATCGCCCTGATCTTCTCTAGCGCTAAAGATAAAAGGGGGCTACGGCATATGAATAGGTGACGATCTACGTACGCTAAACTAACCCCAAAACGCTAACCGATCCTAAGCGTGCTGAAAGGAGACTGAAGATCGATCTCCTCCCCAATCGCCGGTCAGTACAGGTAGTGGCTGAAAGGGCGACGCCACCCACACGTCGGACGGTTTCCTACTGCATCGTCATCGACTTCAACCACAATACTAATGGGCTCCAATTCAACCGGTCAGTGAATTCATCCAATTCCGTAAAATTTTAAGTGATTATATGTAGGCTAAGGATTAGAGTAATCTAAGATTTAATAAGAAGATCCAAGCATTCTCATCTTAAAAAAAAAACTAGCAGCATGAACTCTCATCTCTTCGGCCACGGTCCACGGATCTCTGCACGTACTGCCTTCCACACTGCAATCTGCAACTACAATCCCACATACCTACACACGTACAGTGCCGACACATGCAGCAAGCGAGCCCTGCCCCGCGCGGGGAGAGGCAGAGGGCGACCGGGCCGGGTGAATCTCCCGTCCCGTCGGGCCACCGAAACATGTCTGCCGGATCGGCGCCAGCCAAAGCGCGCGGCGATTTCCGTGGCCCCCGCCCGCCCGCGCGCCCGCGCGTCGCGACCAGACACGGGCACGGCCTCCCTCCCCGTCCGTAGCACAGTAGTACCCGCGCGCGGAACGGACGGAATCAGGGCCGTTTCGGCGAGTTTCGGTGCGAAAAGGCGGACACGGACGCAGGCACGCGAGCGACGACGGAATCGCCGGGTCGCGCCGTTGTACCGCTAAAGCGGGGACACCCGAAGCGCGTCCCAGATCGGCGTCGCCGCCGCTTTTTCTGCATCCCTCCCACTTGCATTTGCATGGCGCCCGATGCATTATGTAATAAGAGCAATTTCAATAGTATTATTAGTTGGCTGACTAAACCAAATTTTAGTAAAATTATCACTTCAACGGACTTGTCAACCAGCCAAACTTGACCATCTGAAGCCACTTACCAAATTCATCTCCGTGCATGGGCCCCACTAGTCCGTACGACACAATAGGGTAGAGGGAGCGAGGCATACTTGTGCCGCTGCGCTTAGATATCACCGTAGCCTGCCGCCCCCATCTCCGGTGGCCCGCATCTCCCCCATTGCTGCCTCAGCGGCCCACGCCGCCGGCTGCCTAGGTCAACTGCGTTGGCCACCTATGTCTTCCGCGTCACCGGGGTGAGCGGAGAAGGTGAGGAAAGAAGAAGAGAGAAAGAAAATAAGAGATAGGAAGAAGAACTCTCTGATATGTAGAACCCACTGTGAAATTAAAAAGTGTAATAAAGAGGCTATTGGAGAAAAAAAACAAATTTGACTCTCTAGTTTTTTGGCAAGCTAGCCAAACAACTATTTGGAGAGACAAAACTAGTAACACAGTTAAAGATGCTCTAAGTTGCGTGAAGACGCCTCACCATCGCGCTCTACCTGTGCCGTACATGCCGGAACAAACAACAAACACACCATTGTACTATGTGGATTCGGCCTACCTAGTACTGATAGCAACCCTAGTCAATCTCGCAGGATTAAGATAGAAAGGGATAGATAGATATTGCTTCCTTAAAAAATATAAAGCGCATTAGATTTCTACAAGATCTTCTACATTATATTTATACTTTAACCATTAGTTTTTTAAAAATATATCGTAACCAACTACAAAATTATCATAATACGAAAATATTTTTAAATATAAATCTAGTAATACTACATATATAACACTAAACGTGTATACTTTTAGTTTAATTATTAGTTAAATTTTTTAAATATTGATTTTATAAAAAACAAGAATATCTTGTATTTTTAAACAGGGAGAGTAGATTAGAGAGATTCTTGCAGCAGCAGGAGCAGCGAGGGCGTGTGCCCTAAACCCTTTGGGACCTGGCCTGGGCTTTTTGGGACTGATGGGCATTAGTTCCATTTCGGTGAGTGGGGTGTGCATGGCAACAACGCACAGCACTTTGTGCGTAAGCTTTCCGCGCGCTAGCTCGCCTTGTTCCTGTATTACTCTAACCTGTCAGACCGGACGGGAGGGGCCTCTCTTGTCGCCGGTACACTCTACTTGCTGCCGTATGCTAGTATTGCTAGCTTTTGACGCTCATGATTGGAGATCGCGTGATAGATTACCTTTCTCAGAGAGCGGCAGCCGTAACGTTTTCGTCTGGCCATCACTACCACTCGATCGATATATCGGTAGTGGCCACATTATTCTCGAGGTGGAATTAAGCTAGATATAGCTAGGTTTTGTTGAATGCTGACTACGGAAAGAAGATCGTACGTACGCTGTTGTTGTCGTGTTTGGACTAGCTTAATTAATTGTCGCTTGCTAGCCGGGGTCGTTATTTGGGAATTAATTAGGACGTACATGCAGCTGTTTTTTTTTTTTGGGACTGGTGTTTGCTACAAGTAGAAGTAGAAATGACCGATTGATGAGCGAAATAAGCGTGGCGAACACACGCAAAAATTAACATCGTGTCGATCGAATCGAACCTTGTGCTGTGCCAACAGCGGTCGACTGACAGGAGATTAGAGACCGTGAGGCGTAAAAGTTGTGATGTTTTGCACGCATATGTACACATGTACATGTATATAGTGAGAAGAGTCTATGGTTTGGCGACTCCACGCCGAAATCTCCCGTACGTCCCGTCGTGAAGATCGGAATCTATCACGCAAGTTTTGATGCCCCGGCCGGTGCGATATCTCTGGACGATACGCTGCGTGAATCGCCGTGCCGGGAATAGACTGCAAAGGCATGTTACCACCGTACGATGCTGGCTTACGGTCACTTTGCAGCAGCATTAGAAAGTGCTCATCCTAAAAGAGGATGAAGATTTGTCGAGCCTCTAGCACTGGTAGGAGTAGCAAACACAGGCTGACATGAGGTGACCCAAAGCAGTCGACCACTCGACCAGATTCCATTCGCAGATAGCTGCATTGTCGAGTTTATTTGCTAAACACAAAGCTAGAGTCCAGCATGCAGGTAGATAGCCGTCTTTCTTCTCAGTTCCATCTCGCGTAATCACAACAGTAATCAACTGAAAAAACCAGCACCCGTCTTAGCCTGCTCTAACTGAAACTAGCAGTAAGCATCTGAATCAACAAGCGGTTTTGGTTTGTTCATCGCACCGGACGGCACCAAAGATAGCAAAGGGTGACCATGCTGTCCCTCCCTAGGTTCTCTCTCTCCGACCTATAAATAACCGGCTTCTGCATTCGCCATGGTTCGGCGACGAAATCCTTTTGGCGTTTCTTCTTCCTCGCGGTAGCTTGTGAAGCCGCTACACAACTCGCTTTAATTCCTAGCCTCAATTCTCTACCATCTCCTAGCTAGATTTCTATTGATACACGATATCTCACGCCCATACTGTGTAGCCAACATCAGCACACATATATACCTGGGAATTTTGGTGTTTTCTATGACGATGTTCGAGGTCGAGGCGGACATGACAATTAGAGAGATGATGATTTTCGAGGCGGACACGAGCAGCGGACCGATGTTATCAGACGACCTGTCCATTGTAATTTCTTCAAACTTGCTATCTTCATTTTTTTCCCCTGAAGAGATTGTTGTCTTTGTTTGATCATTTCGGTTCTTAGTTAATTTTATGGCCTCAGGAGCCTTGCTTTGCGTCCTTCGTCACTAGTAGCATACCGTGGCGGAGTCAGAAATTACTAAACACTAAGGCTCAATAAATAGCTTATTGATTTTCTTCAAAATTTACATGATGTTTTAAGAGAGTTTATACATGGTTGTGGAAGTAAGCCTAGAGCTTAAGCCTAATCTGCCCTAGCCCTGCCTCCACCCATATATATGCAAACAGTAAGAAAAATGCAAACTAAATAGTGATTACTATGTCATGCGATACCTGTCCCTTGTATATTTTTCTTTACGAGCCAGCTGCACCCTATTCTATTAGTTAAAATTACAGTTGTGCTTCCTTTTTTTTTAGAAAATGGACTAAACCGACCTCTACATTTAAAATAGATGTACACGGCTAATGCTTTCTTGAGTTACCATACTCTTGGATAACATTGTGCATTGACTTTGTATCTCTGATTGGCAAATTTAAATGCAAGTTCTTGTTAGGCATACAACTCTAATCCGCTCAAGAACTTGGCAATACTGTGCTCGCTTATTAGTTCGAATATAACGTATTAGATGTGAAGCTCGCCTGAACCTTAGTAAGGATAGCCTTTAGGGGGAAATGTCGCCGCATGCTCTAAATATCAAATGCTATGCAAATAGTTCTGAAAAAAAACATATTAGCTTCATTGATACAGCAGGCACCCACACCTTGGTCCAAAATTTCAACCCTAAACCAGCTCTAAATATCAATAAAAAGAAATTAGTTGTAATCAAATTGTTTTTTCTCCATATATAGATTGAGTTTTTTGACATAAAATTGTGAAACTACGCTCTACATTATAAAAAATTTCAAATTCTTTTGTACCTATTTGATCAGCGTTGACAGGTAAGTGTACATATTTTTCTTAATGGTTTAAAACACAACAACATATCCTATTTGCAAAAATCATTCTTGTGTTATTTTTAGGAAAAGGTCTACTTCACCCCTAGAGTATTAGGATTAGTCTACTTAACCCCCTAAACTATAAAACCAGGTATTCCGGGTATTCTATTCTCTGAAGTATAAAACCCAGCTCAAATAACCTCAGGGTGGTTTTATAGGTGGTTTTGCTATATAGATGATGATGTGGTAGCGGCATTGTTTATATGGCACAAAGATTAGTCCATTAAACCCAAATTAATCTGATCGTTTCTTTTCACTCACTAATCAACAAGCCTAAAAATTATATGCTAACACTAATATCCATCATTCTCGAACCATTACGCTTGTAAAAAAGATGCTTAACCGACACTATCATCATGTATTATCCCTTCCATAGTCGACATGGTAAAAACCACCGTCACATCATTATCTATATGGTAAAATCACCCTACAGAATTATTTAAACCTTTTTTATATTTTAGGGGGTAAAATATCCGATTTTATAGTTCAATGGTTAAGTAGATCAACTTAAAAAGAAAACAAGTTATGCTCGTGCATATACACCAGAGAGAACCAAAGGAGTCTGACATTTTAATAAGATACGTGTTCAAATACCATATATCAGAAGATGACAGATTAACAGTGTCAGTGCAACGCCATTTAACATGACAGATGACAAAAAAACACTGGGAGAGAATATATACAAAGTACTGTATCTGACGCATGTTCAAGTTATGCATTGTACTGCACAAAAATAGCATCCCACGCAAAAAAATAACATCCCGCGCACAAGGGCATGCTCGATCACGTGCTTAATTCTTAGCTTTTTCCTAGTTTCTATCCCCATTCCTCTCCTAAGCGCGAGTGTAGCACACAATTTCGGACCGTCTATGACGCCATCTTCTTCGCACGCGCGTGATCAATCTTTTACAGCCCCCAGCCCGAACGGTTTCCCTTCTGAAGGATCGATAGGACGAGAACACTGATATTCTGTATTGGGTTCAAAAGAGCTTCACCACAAAGCAACCAATCTCTCAATTGAGGATCAACGATGCTTCCCGACGATTACATCAGTGTAATTGTTTCTCCAAAACAGATCTTGCCGGTTTTTCCTGATGTTACTGGGATTCTCCTATGATATCGTCTTGATTTTTCATGTACCTTGTTCATGAATGCTCGTTGAATTGTAACTGAGATGACGACATGCTGCTTCCAGCTTCCTAGGCCAATCAGTACATACCTGCATGCATAATAGCATACATGATATAATATTTCATATGAAATCTATAGTGCCAAAGGAAGGCATGTATAATGTAGAAATGTTATTCAAAAGAGCCAGGCCAGTACTAAACCTTTGAAATTTAGGTCTGTGGCAGTACGAGAGATGGATATCTGAATTTCATTGTTTATTTCTTTTTCTATGACGTCATGTGAGCTGCAATAGTCATACATGTGTAGATTCATTGACATGGTCAGTTGTTACCATAATTTTTTTCTTACATTGAAAAAAATCAGGTAATAAGAGGTACTTACAGGTTTGTTCCCATTTACATTTTACAGGAGGGCCTCTCAAGCACCATAGCTGCTCAAATTCTTGATTTCTGTGATGACGGCCTAGGTGATGATCTCTTCGCTGCAGTGGCCACTGCCTCTGAGCCATTTGCAGCCTCTTCTGAGGATGGTTCATCGTCGTCAACAGCCACGCCTCCTCTCTGCAGCAACAGCGGTGACATCACAGCTGTTGCAGACACAGCCTTCTCCCCATTATTCTCCTTCGACTCAACCCTCTCAGCCTTCCTTGAGCAAGAGCAAAACCCTGACCAGGACACCAAGCTACTTCCCTCCATTGATGAAACGTTTACAGCACCAACATACTATCCAGCTGCCACCGAGGCCAACATAGAACAATTCAGCCAAATAATGGTTCCAGAGCATACAGATGAACCAATGCCCCCAACGCAAATGAGCAGGACTGCAACTGCCCTGATGCCCCTAGCTTCAGGGTACGACGAAGAGTGTTTCACAGCGGCGCTAACTGGAGGGTACATGGGTCTGGATGGAACCCTGTATCACCATACAGGAGTAATGATTCCAAGTTGCAACATGGAGGCACCACAAGCAGGATTTTTCAACCATAATAGTACTAGTAACAATGCTATGATGGTGATGGATATGAGTAATTTCAGTGAGTACCAGAGGATGATGGAAGGTGAAGGACTGGACAGAACATATAGTGACACAGATTCCATGCAAGGGACATTTAATAACGCTGCAGAGATGCAGGTAATATTCAGAGCATATTTTTTGAAATAAAAAGAATTATACATGCGCCACTATTATGTAACAAACTGAACTTTATACTGCTTGCTACTATGGTATGAAAATAGGTTCATGAAAAAGAGAAAGCTCAAGAAATTAGTGGACAAATAACAAGTGAAATACCGTCAGTATCTAACCCAATTATTTCAACTAAACAGATGGGAGAAAATAGCCAGCACATGATAACTGGATGCAATGAAAGCGCACCAACATTGCCTTCAACAGAAGGCTCAAGCTTGGAAGATACCCCCTACAAAGGTGTGCGTCTAACAGCTGAGCAGAGAAAGGAAAAGATCCACAGGTACATAAAGAAACGGAACGAAAGGAACTTCAGCAAAAAAATAAAGGTAATATTTAGCATTTCAAGAATATAGCTAGCATGCATCTTACCAATTAATTTTACTGTACTGATATAAAACAAACTGCAGTATGCTTGTAGAAAAACCTTAGCAGATAGCAGGCCTCGTGTCCGTGGAAGGTTTGCCAAGAATGACGAACTTTGTGAAGCTACAAGATCAAGCTCCCAAAATTTTGAACAATATGAACATACTGTAAGTTTTCTAGTATACTACACTGTCATATCAGAAACTATATACCAAATTTAGATGCAAATATTCACAAATAAAAAATGCAAGGGAAAGATTACCTTATTAACCTAGAGATTCATCAAGATGGTCATTTAATCGTCTTGTCTTTTTTCTCCATTGTATTGCAGTCATAGATTAAAGATTTAAATTCGTATTATTTTTTATAAAATAGCTACCTATAGTTAGTTCAACCATTTTGTTTTTTTTCAGGCAAGCATGAAGGGAGAAGACACTCTTGATTCTTCCGATATTCTGGCACATTTGAGTGGGATGAACTCTTACAGCTATAAATACAACTGCACTGTCGAATCCTGGATATAATTCTGATAATCACACAAATTATAGTGTATTTTCCTTCCAATTGTGCAAACATTAAACGCAGTTTTCCCTTGCTCCTAGTAAAATAAGATTGAAGCTTTAGAAGATCTATTCCCAATAGAAGTGCTTAGGTCAAGTCATTGTAGATCTGGTGTATCGTATCGATGTGTGTTCACCTGTTGCCATTCTTACATGAGAGAGAGAGAGAGAGAGTTCTGAATAATACTGATATGTAAATATAAATGGTTCCTTGTCTTTATAGAAAAAATGAGTTTCGAGATTTTTTTTGCAACCCAAGTTCTAATTCCAGAGTTAAGTCAACTAGAAGTATTCATGGGAAAGTAACACAACAGTCGCAACATCAGCAACACCAGCATAATCTTAAAGCATGAAGAAACCCAGCTAGTTCTTATCATCCTTATGTGAAGAAGGCCCAAAAATCAGAATTCAGCAAAAGAATGAGTAATTGGAAAGTGGATTGCAGCTCATAAACATCTGCTGTTTCTACTTTCATGGTATGACGTGATGGTGTACCCACATTGAAGAACAGGGGTGCAGAACTCGAGCTGAGCATGATTATAGCTATAAAAGTGCATGAGGATATGGTGATAGGGAAAAAAAACTACACCGCAAGTAAGCTATCTAATTTATGACAGGGATGCTCCATTTAACAAAGTTAACTGGTCTGACATCAATTTCAACACCAGGAGGAAATAATCTAAATAACTAAAAAGACCTCGACAGGTTTTGGGAACATTTTGGACTCTCTATCCAAATTATATATGGCACATTGTACAAGCATAAACTAAAAAAGATAATTTCAAAAGTGTTGTTTGTTGAATTGTGGTGTGGATGCAGCTCAACAAGGAAAATCAGTGACACTTGAGTTCCAAAACTCAAATGCCAAACAATGGGCATTATTCTATTCCAGACCGGTAACTCAACTTTGTACAGAATGGATTTAATAATGTTCAACACTTGTAAGTAATAGCCACTACAAAAATAGACATCTTATTTAGTTAACTTTTGCTTCCATTTGAGTTATCAAAGCATAAACTAGAAATAGCAATACACCATTGCTTTAACGCAAATATTTATACCTAAAGATAAACCATGTTTCTTTCTGAAGTTTAAGCACCCTAAATCAGTCTCCAGCCAAACTTTCAGCCTATTAGGTACCAAAGCAAGGTGACACAGTGCTCCAAGATGTGGCGGGTATTTGAAGCTAGTGCCATTAACACATTGCAGTGCTTAATTTTGGCAAACTTATCATCACTGTCAACATCCAAAATACAGCTTACTCCAGCCTCACTTGGAATTCCTAAGGGGGATTCAAAGAGAATCTATAGACCAACAGTGAGCATTACCAAAAATCTTCATACCAGCATATAGTCTTTGTTTTCAGAAAAGATGAAGACCATACAGTTGAACTGATACTGTTGTACAGTTTCATTAGCCGAACATAACTAACAAACGAAAAAAAAAAGCAAACATTCGATCAAAATTCAAAGCCATCTCTACATAACACCTTATATATGCAACTTATATAAGCAATTGTACAGCAGTTTTGTGCTAAGTGCTAACTCACTAATAATGTGTTGCCTCAGGCACAGGTACCGCGAGGCAGAGTAAATTAGAGCCTTCTCCCCCCTCCAACTGGCCGTCATCTCCATCCATCCAGGCTACTCCAACTCCAGGATCCAAGAGTACAGCTTGGGCTTCAGATTTGCTACATCGAACAAGGAGTAAACCGCTCGGCCGGGTAAAGCCGAGAAAGCGCACGGAGCGCCCCCGCCGGCTGCCCCAGCATCGGCCACCGACCCATACGGCGACCTCGGAGGCGATGACCGCAACCTTGACGACCACCCCGAGTGCGTCGACCCCATTCCTGATGCCCTTGTGCACCTGGAGACCAAGGAAGCCCTCGATGACCTTGGCGGAGTTCTTAGACAGCTTGTACCCAGACTTGAGGATCGCGAGGGCCGCTACGCCGGTGGGGGACGCGACGGGGGGCGGCGCGGCAGCCGCGAGGCGGAGGAGCGACGCAGCGGCGAACGCGGCCTTGAGGCGCTTGTCGGAGGGGAGGGCAGGGAGGCGCGCGGCGGGGCCGAGCGTGCGTGCAGCCTTGTAGGACTTGGACGCGGCCTTGCTAGCCGCGAGGAGCGCGGCAAGCGGGGAGGAGGAGGCCGCGAGCACGCGCGGGGTCTTGAGCGCGGCCGCCGCGGCGGACGTGGCGGCGGCGAGCGGCTTGAGCGCGCGGGAGCGGGAGAGGAGGAGGAGCAGCCGCACCCCCACAGCTACGCCGAGCGCGGAGGTGGCGGCGGCGGCGAGCGTGTGCGGCGGCGGCGCCATCGCGGCGTGCCACAGGCCATAGGAAGAGGACCGAGGCGGCGGCCTGCGGAAAAAGGCTACGAAAAAAGGTTGGAGTCGAGCAGCCGACACGACGCGCCGAGCCGAGACGGAGCGGATGGACTGGATGGCGAGGCGCGTGACGTGGCTGCGGCCGGCATCGCGAGTTGAGATTTTTCGGTTGACCCGCACAGCGACCGGGCCGCCGCATATGCCGCGTGCCGATTCTGTGACGCATATGCCGCGTGCGAATTTTTTTTATTTTTATATTTTTTAAAAAAATATTTACAAAAATATATTTTTATTTTAAAAATTTATAAAAATATACTCTCAACGTCCTCTCCCAGAGGACGATTTGATGACGTGGCAGACGGTCGTCGGCCGCCCGGCCGACAGCCGTCTGCCATTTTGCAGGCAACCCCTGGCCATAAATAAACCGTCCTCTATAAGGACGGCAAGGGGGCCGTCTGCAAACTGGTCCTCAGAGTAAAAACTCATCCATCGAGAGGGTACTGGATGTTGCCGGTCCGACCGGGTGAAGGCAGTCAGTCCGACCGCCACCCCCAAGACGGTCCGACTGGGTAAAGGCAGGCGGTCCAACCGCCACCCCCACTGGAACTGCTGGACAGTTCTATATCGAGCCGGTCTAGGTGGTGCATGTGGGTACTAGGGTGCCGTCTGAAAGTGCATCTATCCTCTAAGTGAGTTTTGGTGGATTAATGACAAACCGGTTAAGGGACTAATGAGTTTATCAAGAATTGTGCAGAGTATTAGTCCCAGGTTGCTTAGTGTGGTGCATGAAGACCCCCTACAAAGACATGATGCAAAACGGCGAAGCGACTCGGAGTTTATTTTAAATTCATTTGAATTTTCTTTGGAGTCGTAGGAAAACCGTTCTATCAAGAGGGGTTACAAGCAGTGTTCCAAGACCACTCAAGTGCTTAAGATCCAAATAGCTGAGAGTTCATCACTTTGGCACAACACATACACTTAGGTGGGCTATTTTCAGTGTCATGGTCGGAGGTTCCGACCTCTAGGGCCGGAAGCTCCGACCAGGTCCTTCGGCCACAGATTAAGTGTTGGCCGGAGGTTCCGATCCCCCTGGTCGGAACCTCCGGGACAAAATCTGTGAGTAACGGCTATGTAACGTAAGCCATGTCCTATAAAACCCAAACTTGGATTCTAGCCGTTGGGGAGGCATTTCACTTCGTTCCAACTGTTCCCTAGCCTCTCCTAAGGTGCTTTGAGCTCTCCCAACTTATCCTAGTGCATTCTTTGTGATTCTTGTGAGGATTTAGTGGGAAATTGGGTGAATTTTGTTGAGAGAGGGCTAGGACGATCTTGTGCACTTGTGGAGGTCGCGGATTGGCTGCTTGGGGCTTATTTCTCTTGGAGGGAAACCTCCTAGACGGTTAGGCGTCTCCCGCGAGCTTCCTCTTGTTGTGGATTGTCCCGGGAAAGTTTGTGAAGGTTCATCTCACCTCTGCAAGGAAAAGAGGTAAATTCTAGTGGAAACCAAGTTTGATCTTTGTGGTCACTTGGTGAGGAAAGAGGTCAATTGAGACCCAGCTCTTTGGAGCTCCTCAACGGAGACGTAGGATCTTTGTGATCCGAACTTCGGGAAAAATCTTTGTGCCTCCGTTGTCTTTTCTCGTTATTGCCTTATTTTGTATATTAACTTGCCAGAATTTATCTCTTACTCCATTACTTACATTTTACTTGATCTCTGTCAGATTTATCCTTTATAGAAGTATATTGGTAGAGTCTGAACCCCAGGGTCGGAACTTCCGGCGTTCTAGGCCGGAACCTCCGACTAGCCCTCTCGGCCAGACCGAGAGAACCGGTCGGAACCTCCTACCATTTTGGTCGGAGGTTCCTACCAGTATTTTACCGCTGCTTTTGGAGAATTTTTCAGGATCGTCTATTCACCCCCCCTCTAGGCGACATCAACGGGCTTTCAATTGGTATCAGAGCCTAAACTCCTAAAGAAGCTTAACCGCTTGGAGTTGATCTAAAGATGTCGACCGAGAAAGTGGTTGATTCTACCGGAGTTTTAGGAGACGGAGATGGCTTGACTAGCAAGTCGGGTGGAAGAAAGGGAGCTGCTTTTGACCTTGACTACAACAAGTTTATCCCTTCTCCTCAGCAATTCATCTCCGTGCCTTCCGGACGCGCTCCTCATTTTGACGGGACCTTCTATAGCGCGTGGAAGCACAAGATGAAATTGTATCTAAACTCGTTGCATCCAAGTGTTTGGAAAATTGTGTGCACAGGCGTGACGGATGCTCCGGAGGAAGGAGAGGAGCCTACACCGGCTCAAGAGGCTCTTATCCACCGCAATGCTCAAGCCGCAAGCGTCATCCTCAACTCCTTGAGCCCCGAGGAATTCAACATGGTGGACCAACTCGAGGAGGCCAAGGAGATTTGGGATACACTTCAATTTGCGCATGAAGGATCCCCCGGCGTACGAGAGTCCAAGATCGAGTTGCTTGAGGGGCAACTTGGACGGTTTGTGATGGAAGACAACGAGACACCACAAGAGATGTACGATCGCATGATGGTCATTGTCAACAAGATCCGTGGTCTTGGTGGTGAAGACATGACCGATCATGTGGTGGTCAAGAGGCTTCTCCGCGCGATCGCCCCAAGGAACCCCACCTTGGTGACTCTCATCCGGGAGATGAAGAACTTCAAGAGACTCACCCCAAGCGACGTTCTCTCAAGGATCATATCACATGAGCTACTCGAAGAGGAAGCCAAGGAAGTCAAGCAACTTGCCAAGAATGCCGCAATCATCAAGAACAAGGAAGTTGCTTTGAAGGCAAAGAAGGAGCAAGCCCCAAGCTACTCCGAGAGTGAAGATGAAGACTTCGCTCTTGTGGTGAGGAAGTTTAAGCACTTCCTTCGTCGAGACGGTTTTGGCAAGGACAAGAAGGAGGACGACAAAGGAAGGAGGCAATCCAAGCGGGCGTGCTACGAATGCAAGGAGTATGGCCACTTTATCGCCGATTGCCCCAAGCTCAAGAACAAGGGTGGTAAGTCCAAGGTGGTCAAGAAGAAGACCGGGCGTACTCACATTGGAGAGGAGTGGTTCTCCAATGATGAGGACGACGAGAAGGAAGAAAGTGATGAAGGAGGGGTTGCCACAATTGCTATCAAGTCATCGTTGGGCTTCGAAGAACGTCTCTTCGACAACTTGAGCGACGACGATCACTATGAGCCCACTTGCCTCATGGCACAAGGGCGAAAGGTAACCTCAACATCCAAATCTCCTCCAATTGATGATGATGACTCTAGTGATGATGAAAGTGAGGATGATATGGACGAGATGCTTAAGGGTTTTAGCAAGCCGGCCATGTCACAATTGGCAAAGTTTATGAAGGCATTGGAGTGCAAAGAGAAGTCCCTCGAACGGCAAGAGGACTTGCTCATCCTTGAGAAGGAGAGAAACCTTGCCCTAGAGGAGAACTTGGCTAAGGAGATGGAGAAGGTTGAGGAATTGACTAAAGAGCTTTCTTCGGTCAATAACTCAATGGCTAATCTAAAGAGTATGAATGAATCACTTCAAGAGAATCTTGTGAAAATGGACCAAAATCACAAGGCTCTTGAGGTGCAATTTGACACTCTTTGGAATAGCGTCTCTACCTCTAATGAGGCCACCAAGATCTCCAATGCCTCCACAAGCAACGGTTGTGCGAAATGCTATAATTATGATTTGGATGCATATGCTACTAACCTTAAAGCTTTGGAGGCGCTCAAAAAGGAGAATGAGCGGCTGGGCACCTTGGAAAAGTTTGGATATTTGAAAACATTTCAATCTAAGGATGCCCTCTACAAAACCCTCACTACCGACTCCAACAAGAACGGCTATGGTCTTGGGTTCTCTCTCCATGAAAGTAGACCATCCAGAAGGACTATAGTCAATGGGAAGCAATGTTTGAGGTTTGTGAAAGAAGGAGCTACGTCGCAAGCCAAGGAGGTAAAAAATTCCTTGGTCTGTCTGGGCGCCGGAAGCTCCGACCATAGTTTCCGGAGGTTCTGACCATGCCTCTCGGCCAGACCGAGAAGGCCAGTCGGAGGTTCCGACCGATCAGGCCGGAGGTTCCGGCTGGCTCTCTCCGGCACACCGAGTGGTCCGGTAGGAGGCTCCGACCCTAACGGTAGGAGGTTCCGACCAGCTAACCCAGATAGACCGAGACGACTGGTAGGAGGCTCCGACCCGAATGGTAGGAGGCTCCGACCAGAAAAACTGTACTATGAGTCATATGAGATTACCACGGATCACCGCGGTAAAGTGATTGCTCATTTTATTGGTGATTATTATGAGGAGTACAGGGCTTATGTGTGGGTGCCCAAGGCGCTCGTGGCTAATGTTAAAGGACCCAAACTCAAACAAGTTTGGATACCTAAATCCTAAGCTTAATCCTTTTTGTAGGCATACTCCTCCGGTGGATCGAGTTGGGTTGTTGACAGCGGGTGCACCAACCATATGACGGGAGAGAGGAGTATGTTTGCAACTCTTGATGAGAATGGAGGAGATCACGACAATATTGTCTTTGGAGACGATGGTAAAGGAAAGGTAATGGGATTAGGTAAAATTGCCATCTCCAACAATCTATCTCTCTCTAATGTTCTTCTCGTCAAGTCCTTAAGCTACAATCTATTATCGGTGTCTCAATTGTGCAAATTGGGCTATAATTGTTTGTTTACCGACGAGGATGTAACCGTCTTTAGAAGAGATGATAATTCCGTCGCATTCAAGGGAAGATTGAAGGGAGATCTTTATCTAGTGGACTTTGACCTAGATAAAGTGAACCCGGAGGCTTGCTTGATAGCAAAATTCTCAATGGGGTGGCTTTGGCATCGAAGGCTAGCCCATGCGGGGATGAGGAACTTATCGAATCTTCTAAAGGGGGAACACATCCTCGGACTATCTAATGTCACATTTGAGAAAGACCGTGTGTGTAGCGCTTGTCAAGCCGGAAAGCAAGTTGGGAACCCACACCCCGCGAAAAACGTCATGACTACCTCAAGGCCATTAGAACTACTTCATATGGATCTCTTCGGTCCCGTGGCCTACCTAAGCATCGGAGGTAACAAATATGGGCTCGTAATTGTTGATGATTTTTCTCGCTTCACTTGGGTGTTCTTTTTGCAAGATAAGAGTGAAACCTAAGGGATTTTCAAGAAATTCGCAAAGCGGGCCCAAAACGAGTTCGAGCTCAAGATCAAGAAAGTTAGGAGCGACAATGGGGGGGAGTTCAATAATACTCAAGTGGAGGAATTCCTTGATGATGAGGGGATTAAGCACGAGTTCTCCGCTCCATATGATCCACCTCAAAATGGAGTAGTGGAGAGGAAGAACCGGTCTCTTGTCGAGATGGCAAGGACTATGCTAGATGAATACAAGACCCCGGACATCTTTTGGGCGGAGGCGGTGAACACCGCTTGTCATGCGCTAAATCGCCTCTACCTCCACAAACTTCTTAAAAAGACGGCATATGAACTCCTCACCGGTAACAAACCCAATGTCTCCTACTTTCGTGTTTTTGGTTGCAAATGTTTTATATTGAGTAAAAGACCTCGCTCATCCAAGTTTGCTCCTAAAGTGGATGAAGGATTTCTACTCGGATATGAGTCAAATGCTCACGCCTATCGTGTTTTCAACAAAGTCTCCGGAATTGTTGAAACCACGAGAGATGTGACATTTGATGAAACTAATGGCTCCCAAGTGGAGCAAGTTGAGCTTGAGATGCTAGGTGAAGGAGTCACGTGACACGACATCGAGAAAAAGGCAATTGGAGAAGTGAGGCCGCTAGAAGAGTCGGAAGAGCAAAGAGGGACCGAACAAGCTCCTTCCACTCAAGCGACGCCTCCAAGCACAAGAGTTGATCAAGAGGACGATCTAGCACGAGTGGATGGGATCGATGCCGAGGGCACTAGTGAGCCAAGAGACACCGTGCGAGCTCAAGTCCCCTCGGAGCACCATCCAAGAATTCACCACACCGTGCAAAGAGATCATCCCGTCGACAACATTCTGGGTGATATCAAGAGGGGTAACCACTCGCTCTCGGGTAGCTAACTTTTGTGAGAATTACTCCTTTGTCTCGTCTTTGGAGCCAATCAGGGTGGAGGATGCACTTAGTGATCCGGATTGGGTGATGGCCATGCAAGAAGAGTTGAACAACTTCACCCGTAATCAAGTATGGTCATTAGTGGAGAGACCCAAGCAAAATGTCATCGGCACCAAATGGGTCTTCCGCAACAAGCAAGACGAAAATGGAGTCGTTACTCGCAACAAAGCACGGTTAGTGGCTCAAGGGTTCACTCAAGTCGAGGGCCTCGACTTCGGTGAAACCTTTGCACCGGTTGCTCGCCTTGAGTCCATTCGAATTTTATTAGCTTATGCCGCTAACCATGATTTCAAGCTTTATCAAATGGACGTCAAGAGTGCGTTTCTCAATGGACCAATCTCTGAGTTGGTATATGTGGAGCAACCGCCCGGGTTTGAAGATCCCAAATATCCAAACTATGTCTACAAGCTTCATAAGGCGCTCTACGGGCTCAAGCAAGCCCCTAGAGCTTGGTATGAATGTCTTCGCGACTTTCTACTAAAGAATGGCTTTGAAATAGGCAAAGCCGACACTACTCTCTTCACTAAGAAATTCAAGAATGATTTATTTGTGTGCCAAATTTATGTCGATGACATAATCTTTGGCTCTACTAATCCCTCTTTTAGTGAAGAGTTTAGTAAGATAATGACTAGGAGGTTCGAGATGTCAATGATGGGGGAGCTCACCTTCTTCCTCGGGCTTCAAGTCAAGTAACAAAAGGATGGAACCTTCATCTCGCAATCCAAGTATCTCAAGGACATTCTTAAGAAGTTCGAGATGGAGGGAGCCAAGCCCATCAAGACTCCAATGTCAACTAATGGGCATCTCGACCTCGACGACAACGGCAAACCGGTGGATCAAAAGGTATATCGCTCCATGATTGGATCTCTTCTTTACCTTTGTGCATCTAGACCGGATATTATGCTTAGTGTGTGCATGTGCGCTCGTTTTCAAGCGGCACCTAAAGAATGTCATTTTATTGCCGTTAAGAGAATTCTAAGATATTTGGTGCACACTCCTAATTTCGGTCTTTGGTACTCTAAGGGTTGTAATTTTGAGCTAATTGGTTATTCTGATTCCGATTATGCCGGGTGTAAGGTTGACCGCAAGAGCACAACGGGGACTTGTCAATTTCTTGGACGGTCTCTAGTTTCTTGGGCCTCCAAGAAGCAAAACTCCATCGCCCTATCCACCGCCGAGGCGGAGTACATAGCCGCCGGCTCGTGTTGTGCTCAACTTCTTTGGATGAAACAAACCCTTCAAGACTATGGCTACAAAATAACCAAAATCCCACTTCTTTGTGACAATGAGAGTGCCATCAAAATAGCCAATAATCATGTCCAACACTCAAGAACCAAACACATTGACATACGCCACCACTTCTTGAGAGACCACGAAGCCAAAGGAGACATCACCATTACCCATGTGAGAACCGAACACCAACTCGCCGATATCTTCACCAAGCTCTTAGATGAGAAGAGGTTTTGCGAGCTTAGGAGTGAGCTCAATATCTTAGATTTTCGAAACATTGCATGACTAAGTGCTTGACTAATCAATAGTCAAGAAAATGGTCAAAAGGATGTCAATCAAAGTGAGCTTCGGTGTTTTTAAGGCCACTTCTCGTATAGAAATTGGTCTTAACACTGAGAACGGAGCTCCAACAATCCCAAACTCATTTTCCAAAAATATTGCGAAAATTCTTGTGTGATAATTTTACATTGCGAAAATTTGGTTCTTTTCATTGTTGATCTTCATTTGTGACCATTGTTATGTGCTTATTGATTGCTGCTGGTCACATATGGGTCAACAGAAAATCATGTCCATCTCCTTTCGGCCAAAATACCTTGTCTCCCTTCCTTCCAGAAAAACACTGTCGGAGGTTCCGACCATCGGGCCGGAGGCTCCGACCTACTTTCCCTGCTCAAAAAAAAATCAGGCCGGAAGCTCCGGCCTCTGATCCCGGAGGCTCCGGCCCACCAGCGGTTTTAACCCCTGGGCGGCTGGGAGTTCCTCTCTCTCTCCTCATTTCATCCCCTCCCAGCCCTAACTCGTTCCCATTTCTCTTGTGGGCGATTTTCAACTCCAACCAACAAAAATCTTCGGGCATTCTCGTTTCCCTCCTCCTTGGTGGTCGGAAACTCCGTCCCGTCGACGTTTTTGTGCTTCCTCATCTCAAGGTATTGTTTTCGATCTCTTCTCCTAGGTTTTCATATTTTTGACCCGATCTCTCTATATGTAAACCTAGGACTAGTTTCCCTTGGTGAAAAACCTTCCTGAACATCCCTAGAATACCGATCTATAGTTTTGAATAAAATGCATTGGCTAATTTTGTAGATCAAGTCGCAACCTTGTGTCGGCCGGAGGTTCCGGTCGTCGTGACCGGAGGTTCCGACCAGCACTCTCGGCCTGGCCGAGAGGGCTGGCCGGAGGCTCCGGGCCCTGGGTCGGACCCTCCGATCGGCTGTTACTGCTAGCCTTTGTAACCTTGGATCTTCCAATATATCCTTGACCTCAATACTTCCTTTGATTCCTTGGTTGTGTTTCAGTGTCAATGGGTCGCGAGAAGCGTCAAAAGGCTAGACAAGATGTCTCCACCTCCGGTACCCAAAGTGATCAGGACTCGCCTCCTAGACGGGCTGACAAGGGAAAGGCAGCGGCTCGTGCTAGCAGCAGCAGGAGGGCAGGGGGAGGCAAGCGGCCTGCTACACAGCCTCCGTCTACAAGACGAACTCGCAGCTCTGCTTTGATTATTCGGGATTCGGATGCACCACCGCCGCCGCCACCAAGGCGTGGTGGATCTCGCAGTGGCGGCACTCGCAGCTCTGGCAGTGGGACTGTCAATGATCCAATCCGAGCAATGAAGCACAGAGCTGTCAGCACTACTCCTTTTGGCCACATTGGCAGACAGCGCTTTGATTATCTACACGATGTGGCAAGAGGAGGCAGAGACAGGAAGCTGAACCCAGATACCCTTCCTCAGGAGTTGGCAGATCCTCGCTTTGTCACTGCTGTCCAGGTAGACTGGTACAACTCAGTCTTCATGACTCGACCTAAGCCGGTCGTGGAAATGAAGTATATAGACTGGGAGTACATGCAGCGCCAGAAAGGGCAGATATTCAAGGATGTAATCAAGCTTTGCCTGGATAAGGATATTGGAGGTATCATGGGGTTACAGTATGATTGGAGTGAGAAGGTGATCGGTCAGTTTTATGCGACCGTATTCTTTGAGGAGAGCCCATAGCATGAGTATCAGATGAGATGGCGCACTCAGGGCGTGGAATATACAGTTACTATCTCTCAGTTCGCCGCCATCTTGGGATTGGACCCCGAGGATCTGAACCGGCCTAACCTTCACAGTGAGAAGCCTTTGCCCGTTCAGAGGACCATATTTCTCTATGCCGATGGGGCTCCAAGAAACTGCATGGGCACCACGAAGGGTCTTTTTCCCCCTTACAAAATTCTTCTGAACATGATCAGGGCAACTTTATCTCCTAAGGCTGGCGATGCCACAGCTCTTCCCGCTCGCCACTACACTTTGCTTGCTAGGCTGAGGAGAAATCAGCCTCCTGTCAGTGTGATGAAGTACATTTGGTTTGAGATCTTCAACATTGTGGTGGAGCCCAAAAGAGGATGCGCCTATGCTCCATATATTATGAAGATGATAGAGGAAATATCTGGTCTTGTGTTTGAGAAGGAGGTGAAGCACAAGGCTTACCGTCCACCAGCTCCGCCGGCAGTGAAGTTTCCCTCCGCTACTTCTCAGCCCGGCTCTTCTTCTCAGTCTTCCAAGCCGCCTATCAGGAAGGCACTCAAGGCCATCTTCAACATCTGCACCAAGAATGCCGTGAAGATAAAGAAGATGGAGCACCGGCAGAAGGCGATGTTGAGGGATGCTGGCAAGACAGTCTCAGATGATTCTTCAGATGAGGTCTTTGAGGATCCTTTTGCCGCCTATGAGACTGCTCAGCACATTGCCAATGGGGTCGGCCCTTCTAGAAGACCTTTTGGAGATTCTGAGTCTGAGGCTGCTTCTGAGGAAGACACAGAAGAGGACTCATATCATGATGATAACAATGGGAAGGATGATGAGAAGCATGGGGACAGCAGTGAGGAAAATCGGGATGAGGATAATGAGTCTATCGCAACACCTCCACCAGTACAGCCTGGCTTTACACATCTTGCTCCCTCTTTTCAGCCAGTCTACGACATTCCTCCGATCATTGAGAGAGATGATGATGCCGTCAGTGGCGATACAGAGGTTGTTGCTCCGGATGATGAGACCGGCACTGCAGGCAGTACAGCGTCCGGCGACACTGAGATTATCCCCTCCGACGACGATTGAGCTCTTTCTTCCCCTGTCTTTCCTCTCTTTTTGGTGCCTTGATGCCAAAGGGGGAGAAAATTCAGAATGAAGGAGCCTCCTCTTACTCTTTTGTGGCATGATCTGCAGTTTGGCCGGAACCTCCGACCATGAGGCCGGAGGTTCCGACCCCCTTCTGTCTTTAGGTTTTCTAGACTTCTTTTCGGCCATTGGACATGTATTGACCAATTGTTTGCGATGTAATGAATGCTTAATTATGGATCTAGATAAAATTTAGCATTTAAATCTATTCTTGTAATGCCATACAATGTGATGTGATATTTACTTCTGATGTTTTGTGTGTTTGCCATGTCAAATGCACTTGATTTTCTGTTCATCATGTCACACCTTGCACCCCACGGATGAAAATAGATGAAAAAGGCTTGTCATGTTTCACAAAACTCAATATGCATAAATACTTCACTCTTACTAATATATGCATACTTCTAAGGGGAGCCAAATTCATCTACATTCATTCAAAATCAAGTTTATATATTTATTCTGTTGTAAGCTTTAACCGTGTTGTCATCAATCACCAAAAAGGGAGAGATTGAAAGTGCATCTATCCTCTAAGTGAGTTTTGGTGGATTAATGACAAACCGGTTAAGGGACTAATGAGTTTATCAAGAATTGTGCAGAGTATTAGTCCCAGGTTGCTTAGTGTGGTGCATGAAGACCCCCCACAAAGACATGATGCAAAACGGCGAAGCGACTTGGAGTTTATTTTAAATTCATTTGAATTTTCTTTGGAGTCGTAGGAAAACCGTTCTATCAAGAGGGGTTGCAAGCAGTGTTCCAAGACCACTCAAGTGCTTAAGATCCAAATAGCTGAGAGTTCATCACTTTGGCACAACACATACACTTGGGTGGGCTATTTTCAGTGTCATGGTCGGAGGTTCCGACCTCTAGGGCCGGAAGCTCCGACTAGGTCCTTCGGCCACAGATTAAGTGTTGGCCGGAGGTTCCGATCCCCCTGGTCGGAACCTCCGGGACAAAATCTGTGAGTAACGGCTATGTGACGTAAGCCATGTCCTATAAAACCCAAACTTGGATTCTAGCCGTTGGGGAGGCATTCCACTTCGTTCCAACTGTTCCCTAGCCTCTCCTAAGGTGCTTTGAGCTCTCCCAACTTATCCTAGTGCATTCTTTGTGATTCTTGTGAGGATTTAGTGGGAAATTGGGTGAATTTTGTTGAGAGAGGGCTAGGACGATCTTGTGCACTTGTGGAGGTCGCGGATTGGCTGCTTGGGGCTTATTTCTCTTGGAGGGAAACCTCCTAGACGGTTAGGCGTCTCCCGCGAGCTTCCTCTTGTTGTGAATTGTCCCGGGAAAGTTTGTGAAGGTTCATCTCACCTCTGCAAGGAAAAGAGGTAAATTCTAGTGGAAACCAAGTTTGATCTTTGTGGTCACTTGGTGAGGAAAGAGGTCAATTGAGACCCAGCTCTTTGGAGCTCCTCAACGGAGACGTAGGATCTTTGTGATCCGAACTTCGGGAAAAATCTTTGTGCCTCCGTTGTCTTTTCTCGTTATTGCCTCATTTTGTATATTAACTTGCCAGAATTTATCTCTTACTCCATTACTTGCATTTTACTTGATCTCTGTCAGATTTATCCTTTATAGAAGTATATTGGTAGAGTCTGAACCCCAGGGTCGGAACTTCCGGCGTTCTAGGCCGGAACCTCCGACTAGCCCTCTCGGCCAGACCGCGAGAACCGGTCGGAACCTCCTACCATTTTGGTCGGAGGTTCCTACCAGTATTTTACCGCTGCTTTTGGAGAATTTTTCAGGATCGCCTATTCACCCCCCTCTAGGCGACATCAACGGGCTTTCACCGTCGACCAGGCACCATTCTTGTAACGACCCGTTTTCCTTTTCCCTGTTGAAACTTGTTTTCTGGATCTTAATCCTTTCCTATCCTGTCAGCTGTGCCTCCGTTTTCCCTCTCCCCGGCCAGCCGACTACCTTCTCCCTTGAGCCGAGTAGATTGCTACTCAGTCCTTGTATCCTGCCCTTTCCTTTGTTTTACTCGGACCTCCTTGCTGCCGAGTAAGCCTGTGAAGTGGCCGACTACCTTGTTATTTTACCTGTTGTTTCATCGTCTCACCGAGTTGCGCCCGTCCGTTGGACGCCGACTACCGAAGTAGAGAAGAATCAGTCTTCACCTGCCCGCAGCACCGCTTGGACCGATGGACAATAACCCGCTGCATCTCTTGGACCAGTGGTCAGTCCGAAGCCCTGTCAGTGAGACTTCTCCAACCTGTCCTAGCCACGACCTTAATGTCTCATCGCCGCTACAGTGCCGACCAACTCCACTGACCACGCCGGACTCCCAAGTTAATCCATGCGTGGATATCAAATCCTTTGTCAGTTCATCTTGACTTTTTCTCCCTACCCGTTGCCCAGCCCCTACCGTGCTTCAACCTTGCACTCTTCGGCTATATGTATATATATATATAGCCAACCGTGCCTCCTCTTTCTCTTGTTTTGCAACCGGCCAGCTCTGCTAAGTTCTCATTCTCCTCTCAAGCTTTGGAGCTCTATCGCCCGGTTCGCAAGCCTGGTTCAGCCGACTACTTCGTTGATCCTTTTTCTTGGTGTTTTGCCCCTCCTGCTTATCAGTGTTTCCTTTCTGCTTGTTCAGAGCCTGAACCGGTGGACGACCCTGAAGCCGTCTTCGTCGAGGAAGATCCTTCCTTGGAACAAGGCAAGCCTCTTTGATCATATTGTTTCCCATATATGCAAAACTATGTTGGTTGTAAAATATGCATGCTTAGTTCACACTTTAAACTGATTGGCCTCGGTTTGCAAGCGCAACCAATGGACCTACCCAGTAGTAGCACTTATTTTGGTAGGATGTTGATGTATCCCCTTGGTAGCCCCACAAATGGCACGCTGGCATCCTATCTACGGATTCGATGGCCGAGTAGAATGGCTTAGCCCTGCAACGTTGTATTGTCGTTGGGAAAATGATGGTCTTTACTAAGCTGCTTGAAAAACCCGATACTTTGCGTATCGGCGTGTTTGTGAAATAAATGAAAGATTTGTGAAAATCTTGATGTACAGAGACATTGCCTGTGTGGCTTGGCTATGTATTATCATTAAGGACCGTTTCCTTTGGAAATTTCATCCGAGCATCTTACAGTACGACCATACGGGCATTGTGGGATGCCCCTGGCCGAGTAAATTGTAGGTTTAGGGAAGTTCAGTGCCGACTGGAGTGGACTCATCTGAGTTGTGGCTCGTGAGCCCTGGTGCTGAAGGTGGTTGTAGCCATTCTAAAGCACTGATCCTGTGTGGATCCTTCGGCTGGCATTGGGTAACCCTGGACTAGCTTTGGAAATGGCCTTGTCACGAACTTTCGGGTACAGGCCAATACTCGGTGTAAGTTTCGTGTCGGATGGGTAAAGCGTACACCCTCTGTAGAGTTTAGCAGAATTGTTCGAACAGTTGTGCCCACGGTTAAGGACGATGTAAGGTGATTCCCATAGCGTAGATTTGTTTGCCTGTGGTTTGTGAAAAAGTTTGATGGGAAAGGAACCGTGACCAGAGTCTGCCGAGTAAGCAAACGGAAGGCCTGTGTGGCCAGAAACGGGTCTGTGTGATCCGGGGTGTTAAGCACCATAAGCAAGTGTGTGAAAAGTAAACAGGATGAAGATCATGCTCCCGGGTTATAGCCAGGGCAGCAAAGTTTAAGCCCCCGGGTTGTAGCCAGGGCGGCAGTTAAGTCTTCGGGTTGTAGCCAGAAGACGATGATGATCATGCTCCCGGGTTGTAGCCAGGGCAGCAATGTTTGAGCCCCCGGGTTGTAGCCAGGGCGGCAGATGAGCTAGCTGGTTGTAGCCAGCGTAGCGGGCATTAAGTGCCATAGCTGAGATTTGGTTGTAGCCGAGTCTCAGGGTCAACGAGTGGTTGTAGCTACTCGGGACACACCGGACCAACAAATACGAATTAAAAGATGATATGGTTATACTTGATTCATTAAGTGGCGAGTTGTTGAAAAGCAACTTGCGGAATGGATCGAGGCGTGAGCCTCTTTCCGACAACTAAAATTTGGATCTCACTAGCGTTTGCAAAGAAAAGTGTTTCTAAAGGCAGTTTTTCGCAAATAAAACCCTTAGCCTCTTTGTCTGACCGACATGGCATCTTTTTCCGGCTTGCTGAGTACGAAAGTACTCACCCTTGTTCATATATATGTATAGTAGGTTTTGGAGAAGAAGACGAAGACCCGACTGCCGCAGAGTTCCTCCAAGACCAAGCTGACTACGAAGACTTCTGAGGTTTCGAGCCTAGTCCCCAACCGAGCCTGTGGTGTAGCCGAGTTCTTTTGCCGAGTAGTTTTATCCAACTTCCGCCATGTCTGTGCTGTTCTCGCTAGCTTACCTGTTGATGCTTTTGTCCATCCGGGGTCTGTCCTGGATTGAATTCCTTTGTAATATATATGTATGTACCCTGTTATGTAATTATTGTAACTCTGAGTTGTATCACTGATGACTGTTGTGCGTACCCGACTACTGATCCTGGGATCAGGTGCTGTGTGCACATGGTGGGCTCCCACCGAGTTGGGAGCGCCGCGACAGTTCTCGTCCATGATCGCCGTCGGCAGCCCTTCCATCTACAAGTCCGGCCTGGGCTGCAGCTCTTGCTACCAGGTACATATACGGATAGTATACCATATACAAGTTCGATATATGTACGCATACTCGTCGATTTAATTGTTGTACATACGTGCGTATACTTTTTCATCTCATATTAATTTGTAATGTTATTTCAGGTGAAATACACTGGCAACAACGCTTGCTCGGGCAACCCAGTGACTGTCGTCATCACCGACGAGTGCCCCGGAGGCCCATGCCTCAGCAAGCCGGTCCACTTTGACCTGAGCGAGACGGCGTTCGGTGTCATGGCGAAGCCCGGCCAGGCTGACTAGCTGTGCGGTGCCAGCAGTGAGCAATTTGCGTGGAAGTGCAATGCTTACCGGTTGTACTGGATTTGGAGGACGGTCCGACCACCCAGCAGTTCTAGTGGGGGTGACGGTCGGACTACCTGCCTCTATTTGGTTAGATCGGCAGCATCCAGTATCGTCCCGATGGACGAGTTTTTACTCCGAGAGCCATTTTGCAGGCGGTCCCCTTGCCGTCCTCCTAGAGAATGGTTTATTTATGGCTAGAGGGCCGCCTGCAAAATGGCAAAAGGCCATCGGCTGGACAGACGACGGTCGTCTGCCACATCATCAAATCGTCCTTTGGGAGGGCGTTTTAAAAAAAAAAACCTGCTAGAAGGCGTTGGGAGTATATTTTTCTAAATTTTTAAAATAAAAATATACTTTTGTAAATATTTTATTAAAAAATATAAAAATAAAAAAATTCTGCCGCATGCCGTGTTGCATATGCCGCCGCATGCGGCCCAGGCCCACTTCTGCATGGGCATTTGGGCCAATTCCACGCGTCGCGAATCGACGTGGACGTCGCCGCCGAGGAAAGCGCCACGCGAACCACAGGCACCGGCGGCGGCGCGACTACTCGGCGAAGACTGAAGCCGACGGCTTGCGATTACGGAGCCAGAGACACTGCAAGCTTGTTCAATTTTTTTTCCAAAATTAACCATACCAATATTTGATAATATCAAAATTTTCATACTTTGGTGTTACCAAAATTTGATAGTATCGCTTTCCAAAATTTGTTTTGAGGCCTTTTTAAAATTTAGGAGTGTTTCTAAGAGTGAAAACTTCTAAAATTATCAAATCTTGGCAGGATAATGTTGACTAACATATTTAGTTTATTACCTTATCAAATTTTAATATTACCAAAAAATTTAATGTGGTTGAAAGTTACAACAATCTAAACATTCCCTGCATCAGACTGTCCTCGCTTCAAGACATGCGAGTTGGTGCAGAGTCATCAACATTCAGCAGCAACACAACTCTGCTGCCAGTCTCTGCTGCTCCATCACTGCAGACACTCATTCCTCTACTGTAATGAGTTGCTGCAGTCTTCCAGAAGTTAGTTGTCTGAACATACGGTAAGATACGATACACACCACACATGGGTATTCTTCTCTCTTGTACGACACGTACCTACACCTTGGAGTTCGATTTTGGCAGTACCATCTCATATTCTCATTGCTTCATGATTGAGAAACCGAAATGCATTACAGGTCATCGTGCACCGGTTGCTTGACGGAGCCGGACACGGCAGATACAACATTTCTTTCTCAATACCTAACGCCATACTATACGCTACGCACGTTCACGAGCACTGGTATTTAGGTGCTTTTCAGAACAGCTTCTAGCTAATGGCTTCTCTCTCTTGAATTTTGTTAGCATATTTTTTAAAACATAAAACGACATGTTTTTTTAAAAACTTTCTATATAAAAATATTTTAAAAAATCAAATAATCTATTTTTTAAGTTTATAAATATTAATATTTAATTAATTATATATTAATGATATTTCTTATTTTACTGTGATTTATAAACCATTCGAACGCTGCCTTATTGCCTTAGTACTGGAATAGTACATAGCACATGCAGCCGTTTGTATGGCCTGACAATCCATGGTCGGGTATGTCAATGACTAGCAGCTGATTGGCTTTCTTCAGAGGATGTACATGTACTCTCATGTAGTACGTGACTGATCCTGGATACATGGTGATCAGGCACCAAGATGCTTGACCTGATAAAAGCAGACTGTGAAAAGCTCTGAACTCTGAACCAGATGCTGCAAGTACTATGGTTGAGATGCTTATCTTATCTTATTAGTAATTGCTGGCACGCAGCTATTCCTAGTCAACACGCACGTAACAAAGCACTTCTCCCGGTACACTTGTCTTTGACGAACTCGTAAGCAATTGAAGTCCCCTCAAACCAACTTAATCAATCGCCGTTCTTATTATAAGCTCTGGCTTGGAGCATCAACTACCGCATGTGTGGTGTTTAGTATCTTATTGCGAGTTTTCGTCCACTTCCCAAGGAGTATGTCAAGGCCATCGATGAAGATGATGATAGATATGTTTTGTCAGAGCATGCAGAAGTCGATGAAGATGATGATAGATATGTTTTGTCAGAGCATGCAGAAGTGTCCTTTTTTTTTGGCTCTGAAAAGAGCAGAAGTTTTCATGTTAAGTTTAGTGAGAAATATGTGTTCGATTTAGTTTGTCTCACCCAACTTATAATGCTGCAGGTTAATCTTGCACATCTTAGAGTTATTAGACTCATAAAATCCTATGTCAGTGTTATAGTTGTAGAACATGTAGTATAATTCTATTTCGACTATCCCTTGTCAGAGTACTAGAGATTTAGAGAATTCTCACATCAAATTGAGGTGGTTTCAATCTATACTTGCTCTGGCTAGACAATTCTATTGTCAGAGTGTTACACAATTCTTTTTTGCCGGAAATCATGGAACAGTGCATGGTATTGACGGCGATGTTGGACCAATCTTTTTCCAGTTGTTTGGTTCTTCTGCTTTCGTCTGTCCAGAGACCAGCTGCTGCAAAATGGGCTAATTATCCATGGAAAATGATGAAATGATATGTCGGCGAAATTATAACACTCATGTCATATTCACGTCTCATTTGCCCACCAACCTTGGTTTGAAATAGTACATACTACGTAGAAATATCATGACTGCAGAATCAATAATTCTCCATCTCTTGCATCACTCTAGCAACAACAAAGAAAACGAGAGGAACAAAAATGCCGTCAAGACAAGAAAAAAAAAGCTCCCCTTATTTAAGAGAGATGCAAGAAGAAATGTTTGGTTTCTTACCTAACACAAACTGCTATAATTTAATACTTGATTAAATATTAGTCTTCAGGTGTAGGACCTAAAAACGGATAAGTTCAGGCGATCTGCTGAAGACTGAAGGTAACACACCATCTACCAGAGCAAATTGGAACGAGTGGCAACATCAGAATTACCATCAAATCCTCTGTATTTGATGGTAAATCCTTCGTCGGCACGTCGGTAATGGCTGTCACCGTCGTTGTTGCTTTGATCCACTTCAGGATTCAGGATGTGAGTTGAGATCTTCCACTTACAGGCGCCAGAAGCCACTCAATGTGGCTGAAATTGCTCATTGCCAATGCAATGGAGATCGTGATTAGTGAAAAAAATGTCATCTTTGGAGTAAAATTGGAGTAGGCTAGGTTACCTGTCTCTTTGCTAATATGTCCCTGTCTACCACAGCAGGAACGCACTCTGTCCTCAGTCATGCCTTGGAGTGAACGTTGGGGAGCCAACTCCTCACGTTGATTCGTAGTCGTAGTGAATTTGAATCTTTCCAGGTCAAGATAGCATTAGCATCTCCTGTTTGAAAGGGTGATGCAGGATGCAGATGCACTGTGACGAAGACAAAGATGGGCAAAAATATCATGGATTTGTTTGGGCTGTCTTCTCTTGCGTCACAATTCAACTCACCCCATTTTGGATTGGTGGTAGGCACTTTCTGCTGTTTGCAATTTTTTTTCTTGACAAGAGTATTAAAGAAACATATCCTCCGGACCAAAAATTCAAAATGAAATCCATCATCCACAGTGTTTTCTCCCCCAAAACTGAAGACATGAAAGATCCCACATGGTCGTGCTAGTACCTCTACCGCACTTGTAGGTTGTAGCAACAGTCCGATGTTTGAACAGCCAAAGTGCCACATAAGTCATCAACCTGACAGGACTAATTCAAAATGGGTGACAGTTTCTTCAAAAAAAAAATCGGTGACAATGTCCTGCTAAATTGTTCACCTGTCCAACGGTTCCTCGTGGCTCCTGTTCAGAATTTCTTCAGGTTTACACTACATAAAAATTGAGCTGTTGCTGGCAAAAAGAAACCTTCTCTAGGAGCATAATTTTTACCGATAACAAGGAGAGAGAAGAATTTAGAGACAGATCCAACTAGATAATCCAAGGTGTGAGCTTTTTTCACTCTGGATTCCCCTCCCTGGGCGCGTCATCTTACAGAGGAGGAGAGCTGCAAAGGTAACAAAAATCGGAAACGTAGCAGTTGGGGGTGAAAACAGTTGAACAGCTACGAGGAGATGGCCGTTAGCGTCGCGCTGGTCGAGGAGCAGACGAGCTAGGACCTAGGAGGAGTGAATGACTAGACGTACACGTTGCAACCCTCACCTCTCCTCAATGACTCCTCCTTTCCTTCATGAACCCCGCAGTTCTTAAGAATTAAGACAAGATTTTAAGGCCTAGTTTGAAGATAAGGGAAGAGGGGGTAGAAGAATGTTACATAAAACGAGATAAGTCATTAGCGTATGATTAATTAAGTATTAGTTATTGAAAATTTAAAAAATAGATTAATATTTTTTAAAAAACAACTTCTATGTAGAAATTTTTTAAAAAAATACACCATTTAACAGTTCAGGAAACGTGCTCACATGAAACAAAAAGGTTTTTATCTAAACTCTTTGATTGGAACTCTTTCTAAAAGGACTTACAGCAAAACGAGATAAATTATTAGTGTACGATTAATTAAGTATTAACTATTACAAACTTGAAAAATAGATTTATCTAATTTTTAAAGAATCTTTTACATATAAAATATTTAGAAAAAAACCATCGTAGTTCAAAAAACATGCTAAAAAATTAATAAGCTTAAACCATAAACTGATTTAAATGATGGCTAAACACAGTAGATGTACTGCATGTCCCTTCGGGTCTCGGTTTCAACTCTCCAAAAGACTTACTATCAATGCAATGATTTATTAGTTGTGGAAAGGTATTTCTCTCTATTTTTTGTGTAAATGAAAAGTTTCGACTTTTAGGGAAGAAATTCAGAGAAACTAAAACCATGAGAGAAAAGCCAAAGGTGACATAGGTTAGTCAGCAAAATTTCCAAAGGCGCAACATGCAAAAAGAAAGCTCCTTTTTCTCCTACTTGGCCGCCGCTCGTGACCAATTCTCTTGTCCCTGTCCGTCCGGCTCGGGCCCCCTCCCTCCACTGCGGCGAGTGGCCGAAGTCCATGCCGTAACGTTCGGCCAGGAGCACGATGAGAGAACTAAATAAACTAACTGGGCTCCGACCAAAGTGGGGAATAAATCCCCGCACAAACCCTTTACAACTCTAGAGAATTTAGAACCTATCCTAGAAGTAATCAAGGAAACACGCGTGTCAAGAACTGAGCCCAAAAAAATTAGCCGAATCCGGAGCCAAATCCAAGTTTTTTTAGTGTCCAAAACCGTTTCTTGGGTGCACAGTAGTCTACTGTTTAGTTGTGCGCTAGTCTAGTCGTCCTCTTCACATGGCCTGCGCGTAGGAATCGAGCTTTTCTTCCCCACTACAATCCCGGGTAATCTTGCCATTCTCCTGTCTCGTCTCTGCTTTTCTGCTCCAAAAAGTTGTAGGCTTGTAGTAGCTTGCCCAATCGGCCTCGTCTCTGAATTCTGCACCTGTTCCTTGTACCTCGCGCTCTGCTCTTCTTGCAATTACTCCTTGCCGTTCTTGATGAGCCTTTAATGGAGAGGAGTTATAAGCTGCCCAGTTATGGAGGTTTTGCTCTGATGTGGTGGTAGGCGTTTCGATCCTTTCGCGGACCGGCTGTTCCTTGGCTTGCATGCTTGGGCGCAGGCAGGCAGGGATGGAAACTGTAGCCTCCGCCTCACGCGTTGCCGAGAGAGGCAGCTCATTTGCCATCGAATTGATGGGAAAGAGAGCGTGAGCAGTAAAGGAGACAGCTTTTTCCTTAACGCCTCTCCGTGTGCTCCTCTCCGTTCTGGAAATCGATCAGGCGCCATCCATCTCCATCGTCTTCTTCCTTCTCCTGGAGCCCTTTGGGTTTTGGAGGTCTCTGATCGTCTGATACTCTGATTGCTGGTTTAGGGGGGATTGTTAGTGCAGAAAAGCTGGCTCTTTTGTCTCTTCTTAGCCATTCTAGTAAGTGGTACTCTTGTGCCATCGGTTTGATTCTTTCTTGGTCCCTTTGATAGCTTGGTTTAAGTCTTAAGTCCTCTTCACCTAATCTTGTGTTTTTTTTGCTTCGGTTGGTGAGTCATCGGTTATCTGAGTGTTGCTCCGGTTCTTATATAACCTTCAGTCCTCTTGCTCTGTTCGTGTTCACTTCACATTAGTCCATTTCCCTTCTCTTTCCCAAGGATTCTTCTCTGCTCTTGTTGCAAGTGCACTCTTTTCATCAAGAAGAAGTGCTGCTCTGTGTTGGGAGGTCAGAAGACAGTGCTTTGCTTTCAGGCCTGCGTTGGATGCTGCGTGGTGAACTGGTGATCTCTGAGGTGAGGAATCTGATGCACTCTCCACTTATACTCAATGATGAATCATCTTTAGTTCACTCTGTTTTTTCAGCCTTAGAGCAGGCAAAGAGCCTAGGTTTACTTGGTTTTTATTGACAGCTTTGGTCTCTGTTGTAAAGTTTGTTTTGTGATTGCTTCTTGCATGAGAAAAGATGACTTCAACTTTCTTGTTTCTTTTGTACGTGTGTTCTTGCGCCTAGGCTTCCATTGCGGTCGTGTTAAAAGGTTCAACAAAGCGATGTGCTGGTGAATGCGTTCTTTAAGCCGGTGATGAATGCATTTAAGGTCATCTTTTTTGGTTGGGCTGGCAGTGTAGTAGTGCTTTTTGCAGCGTGGGCGCCGTTGCAACTTTTGTTTTTATTTCTAACCAACTTCTCTTTTTCTCCGGTTGACTTTGATAGTTGATAGTTGATACAACGAGAACTTCTTGGTGAAATTTTTTCCTTTGATTTTTTGGCACTCACTTTCATTTCATTTTGTCTGAATTAGTGAGGCTGAATGTTGAGGTGTCAGTTCTCTGTTTTCTCAAGCATAATTCAACTCCTGTAAGTTCATTTGGTTCATTATTTTTCCTATGTACATCTCGTGTAGTCCTGATCAGATTGTCTCTGCCTGTACGGCTTGTTTTTTTCAAGTACTAGTGTTAATTTTGCTAGAATCCAACATCCAATGCTTCACTAGAGTTACTTGCTTTCAGCAGTGCATTTTAAGCAACGAAGTACACTTAGTACAAGTCTGTTCTCTTTTGTTTCTACTGGAAGGAAAGCCTTCAGAGTTTAGATACTGCAATAGTACTATATTTATGGGTGCCTGGGTGCAGTGTACGCGATGATCTTACGGAGAGAGTATTAATGTGTGGCTGTGTGCTGTTATTGTTGATGATATGGTACAATTTATTGCTGGCAACAATCATTAGTTGTTTCCACTAGGAAGAAGAGAGATTCCTTTGATGGTTGGATCCTACTTATGTCAAGCATTTTGTGTGTATAAGCATTTCTGCACCAACTGCAGTGTGCATGTTTCTTCCACGACCTTATTTTGAGAAGAGGGGATGCTTCATAAGGAAGAAGTAACATGGCATTCTCTCTTCATAATTGTCAATAATTTCTTTTGTTTTATAGTTTATTGTTCAGCCACAAATTCATATGCACGTTTATTCCATGATCGATGGGCAGAAATTTATTCCTTGGTACAAATGCTGATTCCATTTCTTTTTGGGAACTATTTTATTGCAATTTACTGGAAGTCCTTGCCCATTTTTCAATACTTCTGATCTGGCATTGGTATTCAGAAATTGTTGTATCTGAATTTGTTTTTACAGTCAACTGAACATGCTTGCGATGCCATTGTTATGCAGGTGATCAAGGTTTTGTTTCACCGCAACCACTAGAGTTTCATTACCAGAGCTCAAGATGGAACTTGTCTACTTGGAAAGGAGAAATGGATTCAATGAAGATAGCGCCTCTCCAGAGTTCAGTGGAAGGTCAGGAATAGACCATCGACAGCTGCCAATTGCTACACGTGAGGTGCAGTCTGATTTGGGACAGGCAATCTACAAGCAACCATTGCCATCGGATGAAAAGAAAAGCAGGAGCTGCCAATCATGTCACAAGTCGCCGTGTTCTTGCAGAAGTGAAGTATTTCATTCAGATTTGTACCCAACGCTTCCTGCGAAAATGATGATCCTGGAGTTCCTCATCAGGAGCCTGAGGCACCCAAGAAGAACCCACAATGTGAGTGATCTTGACGACATGATCAGCAATGGAGCTAGCACAGGGAGTGTAGTTCTTGGTCCTTCAGAGAAAATGATGTTGGATTCTTTACATTCGCTTGTTGATGCGAAAACAAGGCCGAAAAGTCCTTCATTCTTCCACTCAGGTGCTAAGATGAGAAAAGCTCGGTCAAAATCCCACATCATAACACAGACAGAGATACTTAAGCTGATATCTCCTGAGACTTGGGAGATGTCCTCCCCTGGCGCATCGCCATTGAAGAAGAGCACAGCTGAGTTGAGCATGCATGAGAAGATGGTGTCCTCTTGCTCTGATACACCATCTGTGAGTTCAAACCAACCTGTTCTGTCCTCATGCCCATCGTCTCTAAGTGCAGGGCTTCTGCAATGCATATGGAAGGATGGGCTTCCACACTTTGAACTGTCACTGGACAATCCTATGGCAGTATACACTGCAAATCCTATCAAGGCCCAGGACAATGACAAGTCCCTTGATTTTATCTACTTGCTCCATTCAGATGAGCAAGGGAGAAAAGATTGGTTAGGCAATTCAACCAATGTATCACGGCTTGTCGGCAAGATGAAGGTGTCAAGTTCTTTAGTTCTGAACTCAGATAGGTCAACTTCTATGGAGACAGAGTTTGTGTTGTATGGATCTCCAGATGACTACCTGAGGCAAATGCAAAGTTCATATGCTGTTACAAAAGGCAAGGGGCTAGCCAAGAGAGTGACAGACATTATGAAGCCATCCAATTTGAACTCTAGTCCGAAACATGTGTGGAAGTTTGGCAAAACTTCCTCCCAACAGATTGATGATTTGACTGAAATATCTGAAGGTGAACAGTGCAGTGCCAAAGAATCAGTTCTCAGAAATCTTGTCGCCGATGATTTGCCTACCAACCAGGAAATAGCAGCAATTGTAGTGAGAAAACAGCGGCACGAACGTCGGAAATCACCTGTTCTTGGTGGCTGGGGGCTCAAGTTCCTTGAGAAGGCTGGAACCTCTCATCCAAGGAGCAGTGAAGATGTTGATGTTCAGAATAGGAAGGGTAATGCAGGGTCTATAAGTGCCATTCTTCCCCGAGGCTACCATGGCGGCGCGGCTTTGAAGAACGGCGGCCCTGCCAGCCTCATCCAGAGATGGAGGTCTGGAGGGCGTTGTGATTGCGGCGGATGGGATCTTGGTTGCCCAATTAGAGTACTGCAGAATGATGGCTGTGGCACATCGCCTCAGGCAGAGTCCCAGGCACAAGACAAAAAATCAGTAGAGCTATCAATCAAGGTAACACTAGGCTTCTTTCAGTAGAATTTTGATGATTCCTATCAGGTATAAGAATTTAGTTTTGATGCAGTAGGATAGCTTCCAATTCTGATCCTCCTTTTCTACTGTTGCCAGGGTGCAAAGAAGAATGAGCCAATGTTAAGGCTTGTGAATATCGCAGATGACCTGCACATCATATACTTTGACTCCAATCTTTCGCCGTTGCAATGCTTCTCAACAGGAATAGCAATTATCCACAGCCAGGCGCCTGAGCTATATCCAAAACTGTGAAAATACATTGTTGATCTTGTTTAACGCTATAGTATAGAAGATTTGTAACATGTCATCTTTGTATTTTTCCTTCGCTTGGTTTCATAAGAAAAAGAGCAGATTATCCTCCTGTTAAATTGTTAATATTTCAGTCCATTCCACCATTGTTAATCCTGTTTAATGCTATAATGTTTTTATATACAGCTGATAGGATATCTCACTAATGTAAATTTTCTTTCATATGATTTGGAGACGGAAAGGCAGGTTTCCCTATCGCTAAAAATAGTTGCTGATTTTGTCAATTGATTCGGCCAAACGATAGGACCGCAGAACTGGATCTACACAGCTCCGTTTTGCTAAGACAGTTCCCTCTTCTCAAATTACAAATTTGTCAGATTTATGAGTACAGATGGTAACCCTAAATAAGTACGAATTACCTTTGTTGCAAGATAACATTAAACCACATGTTCCTCGAGTTCCTCGAAAGGGATAGCGATCAAACATACGCCATCATAAGGCAGCATTAGCACACGCCATCAAAGAGCAGCATTAGCACAAAAGCGACATTTCAGGTACAGGGATAAGAACCTTACACGCGCCAACCTCATATAGCAGCATTAGCACAGAAGCGACATTTTAGATACAGGGAACCTTATATGCGCCAAACACATTCAAGAAATTCACCAGCTGCGCCATTGAAATACTCCACAAGCAAGCTAAAGTAAAATCAACACAGGCATCATATGACAACACTACATAATGTAACGGACAGGTGATGGCAAACAAAATATCATATGGGAGGCAACTCCTGTTCACTACAAAACTGCAACGGACAAACAAAAGATAGCATCACAAAGTTCCACAGTTGTCCTAGTAAACATTTCCTGACGATACTGATATCATATAGCCGTCTTACAATTCAAACAAGCTCAGACAATAGCATTTGCTGCACTAGCTATCCTAGGCCAAAGGTCAGCACACTCCTTTCCGATAGGTCCAGTGATAGCAGAGCCTGAAAGAACAAGATAAACCATTTTAAGTCCGTTAACCAGTCCAATGTTTCTTTTGTACGGGATCAACAAATGTCAAGTTCGGTATTGTTACCTTTCATCTCACCCTTAGGATTGACAATCACTCCAGCATTATCTGCAAATGAAATTTACAACAATCAATTCAATGGCTTCGGAATTTCTCACCAGCACAGCAAACCAAATAAATAGTTACTACACATCAGTAAAAGAACCACCTACAAAGAAATAATTAATTCTACCAATTGAAGGAACTGAATTAAAATGACCGCCTCATGGCCTGGACCCAATGTTTTATTGCAGCAACACCGCTAACAGGGGCCATGGAATATGGGTCCACATTCAGATGGAGGAATTCCAGGGAAAACCTCAACATCCAAAGGTTTACTTTATGACGTTTGCCTCAGACTATGCAAACATGTGAGGTTTGCTCCAAAAAGGTTGAATAGCAAAATAGCAAAATGCTCAATGACTCCCCATCACAGACTTGGAAGAGCTAGAGATATATCAGTTTGTCATATAAAAATAACAATTTTAATACCACAAACGAGGTGAAATTGGAGGTAAGCTGCACTTAAAATGACTGCCTCATGGCCTAGACCCAATGTTTAATTGCAGCAACACCGCTAACATGGGCCATGGAATATGAGTCTGCCATCAGGAGAAATTCCTAGAGAACCTCAACATCCAAAGGCTTGCTTTATGACGTTTGCTTAGGAATATGCAAACATGTGAGGTTTGCTCCAAAAATGCTGACGGACTTGGATGTCCCCCGTCAAATAGAAGATATGTTGCATAAAGAGTGATAAAGTACAAAATAAGATGAACTCAAACAAGGGAACAAAATGCGATTGGTAAGTATCATTAAAAATGATTGCCTCATGGCCTAGACCCAATGTTTAATTGCAGCAATGCCGCTAACAAGGGCCATGGAATATGAGTCCACCATCAGATGGAGGAATTCCTACAAAAAACCTCAACATCCAAAGGCTTACTTTATGACGTTTGCCAAGGAATATGCAAACATATGAGGCTTGCTCCATAATGGCTGAAGGACTCGGATGTCCCCCGTCAAACAACGTGTACAAGTTAACCACACGTAAAACAAAGTACTGAATGTGTCAGCTTAACATACAAACTTGCAAAGTAATCCTAGGATAAGCTTAGAAAGTATATATCAAATAGCACAAATGAGAAATGGAGTGATGCATGACTCATGGCCTACAATTACCCAAACATTGAAAAGAAACGACTGTTTCAAAAAGATCTCATCTACAAAGACATTCATTGAGATGATTTAAAACAAAAATTAACAGGAATATTACAAAGATTCAATACAACATTACAAACAGAACAGAATAGTGTATTTGAATATTAGGTTGGGGAATATGCGCCTCATGGCCAGTCCCAAATTTTCAAAGCAGCAACGCCGCTCCACAAGGCGATGGAATATGAGGCTACCTGCCGATGGAGGACATCGAGAAAAGAAGAATCTTTCGTTCGAAAACCTCAACATCAGAAGGCTTAATCTATGACGTTTACTTTGGAATATACAGATACTGTAATATCTGCTCCAGATTTAGCTAGAAAGCCTGGCGGCCCTCCCGTCAATCTAACATCTAAACTAGTAGAACTGCTACGAGTAACAGAGGCACAGCACAAAAGTACACGAGGGGTTCCAATTTTTGCATTTTCTAATTACCACGAGGAATACAGTGGTAGGAAGTGATCTTGTTACCTTCGAAATACATGTAGACTCCGTCCTTGCGGCGCCACGGCTTGCGCTGGCGGACGATGACGGCGGGCATCACCTTCTTACGGAGATCGGGCTTCCCCTTCTTTACGGTGGCCATGACCATGTCGCCGACGCAGGCGGACGGGAGGCGGTTGAGGCGGCCCTTGATGCCCTTCACGGAGATGATGTAGAGGTTCTTGGCCCCCGTGTTGTCCGCGCAGTTCACCGTCGCCGCCACCGGCAGACCCAGCGACATCCGGAACTTGTTCCCGGCCGTTCCTCCCCTCCCTGCGTCATCAAATCGCAACACGAAACAAACAGCCGCAAAGGATAAGAGCTCGAGATCACATCGCAATGGTTGAATCGATCGCAAAATATTTCGCGGATCGATTGGGAAAACGAAGAAGAGTGGTTACCTCGCTTCGACATGGTGGCGGCTGGGGTGGGATCCGAATGCTAGGGTTTGGCTTGAGTCGCTACTTATAGATCAGAGGACTAGGGTTTTGGGGTATACGAAAATACGAAAATACCCTTGGAGAAGTTAGGGCACTGCAAGGCTGGGCAACGGTATCACGGTCTTTCGTTACACTAATAACTGGAGGATTCACGGCGGCGGCGGCTTTGTGTTGCCTTCTAGTGGGCTGGGCTGGAGAAAAGACGAAAGGGCCGCCTATCCCACGCAATCTCTGGCTATGGCCACTATTGGAGGCCCATGTAAGCGAAAGAAATGTTTAGAAATCAGAATTGGAGCGTATTTTGTTTGTGTTTTCAAATTGGAGGCGTATTGGCGACCGAAGGATGACATACCATGCAAAAATATGAACTCTAGAAACATGCATAAGAAATAGTCTAAACACTTGAGGTTGCTGATAGATTGGCTATTTAGGCACCACACATACAGCCATGACAGTGTATCTGTTCTTGGCCGGCCAGAACCAGAGTGAATTGCTGAACACACCAGGTCGGCAAAATGACCATGGAATAGTACTCCATTGCCTGGTCATCCTGGCAGACATGAAAATGCCCTGAACACAAAAATGGTTTTTCTGCCTCAGATTTTTTAGCCCTTCGATTCATGAATGTTTGTTAATCTGTTTGAAAATCAAAAGCCACTGTTCATGACGTTGGTTTCAAAAGAGAGCATTATCAATGGCATTATCCATGAGGCTATAAGAACATGACTTCGAGGAAGCTGAAAACACATTCCAACTCCAACCTTAGTGTTGAATTACAGTAAAAAAAATGCTCCAATTTATCCAAGCATAGGCTCGAAGGAAATCGGAAGAACATAATGATCTCCCGTCAGTGGTATTTCATTGCTAGCCTTCTAAATAAGAGAGGCTGCATTACATCTACAGTCAGTAACACATTAGCATCCCCCAAAAAAAACAAAACAAAAAAAGCAGCATAATCTCTTAACTCTGAATTGTTCCCCTTTTCTTAATTCAAGATGTCAACATCCTAGCCCCACAGAAATGCACAATCACAATTGAAGGGTGCAATAATCCACAATTGCAAATTTGCGATCAAATGCACAAATTCAGCGCAAAGCTCACACATATCTTAGCCACTCCAGTTTTCAGAGTGAACTTCTAAACACAACATGTCGGCAAAATGGGAATGGAACAGTACTCCATTACCTGGTTATCCAGCGGAAACGTATGTGAATGCCATGAACATAAAAGGCACATTTGTGCTGCAGGTAGAAAATTTAAATCCATTACTCATTTCATTGGTTTCACAAGGAGATAATGAACTATTAATGGTATCATCCATGAAACAAGAAATACAGCTGAATATGACTTACGAATAATTTGAACAGATCATTTTACAAAAAAATTAGAAAAGTAAACACCTTCTCATTAGAAAAACATTAAAAAGGCATATCATTGAAGACAAAGAAATAAGTTAGAAAAGCATAGGCTAGAAGGCAATCAGGGAACATATCATCTCTTGTCAGTGTGTTTTATTGGGAACATTGACAAGCTCACAATGCATAGCGCACTTCACATAGGTTTGCAGAGCAACGGCCGACAGGAACATGGAGAGCATGGGGCCTATCATCAAGAGGTCACATAACATCTTCAGTTCAATTGTTTCTTTTTTCCCTCAGGCTCAAACTCCTCAACTGCAATCACAATCTAATGTGCAAATTCAGCAGAACCTCACAGATATCATCAATCAGTGATCAGTCATTGATAACCTAATCCTCAGCCGAAAAACAAGATTTTTTACATGTACAATTCCTCCTACTGTTCTGATCTCCTGAAGTCGCCTAACTAGCTATCACCTTTGAGCTTCCTGACCTTGTCGAGGAATGCTTGCCGGCCGGGGAACGGATTCCCTCCCTGGCGGCCGGAACCAGGCAACACCTTCTCGCCGAGCACCTCGCCGCCGCGGCTGCCCCGACCCAATCCCAAAATGTCCTTCTTGGCCGTCGTCCAACTGCGGGTCTTCCTCGGCGTCCCTAGAGCACCGTCGTCCTTCGCGCCGGCGTTCACCCCGAGCATATCCAGCTTGGCATTCCTCACCTGCGTCTCCCTCCTCAGCCGCATCCGCTCCCTCCTCTCGTCCCGCTTCCCTCGCGGGCCGTCCGGGTCAGCCCCAATGTCGAACAGCGAGCCGCCCTTCTTGGCGCTGCTGCTGCTGCTGGTTTGCCTCCGGCCGCCCTTTCTTGGGATGCGGCCGCCGTAGGAGGTGCCGAGGAGGCGGAAGTCGAGGCGGCTCCACCCCTCCTCGTCGGAGAGGTCCCAGCCGAAGCGGTCGGCCATCTCCTGGAGCGGCCCATCCTCGCCGTCGCCGTCGTAGTCGGTGTCCCCGCGGAGGAAGCGGTGCGCGTGCTCCCACTCGACGCGGTCGATGTAGACGGGGTCGTCGAGGACCTCCCGCGCGAGGCTCGCCCATGCTGAGGTGTCCCCGTAGTCGAGCTCGGCGACGACCCAGCGCAGGTAGGACGGCGGGAGCGTGCCCAGCATCTGTCCCTTGTGCTTCCCGAAGTCAATCACGCGGTCCCTGGCCGGGCGCGAGCACGCGCCCGGCGAGGAGGCGGCGGCGGCTCTGAGAGGCCGGATGAGCCTCATGTGCTTTGGGAGCGCGACGGTGGAGCGGCCGTACTGGTGAGTGGCAGGAGCGAGGCGGAGGAGAGGAATCGTTCCGGGCGGGAACAGCTTCCGCGCCGGGGAGGAGGAGAGGCAAGCTGTCGCGGCGGCGAGTGGGAGCATCGTGCACTCGTGTGCGGCGGCCGGCGAGCGAGCAGCGGTTTCTGGTGGAGAGGCGCCGCCGCGTTATTCGCGTTCGCGGCGGGTAAAATTATCCACTCACCCACAAAACGGGCAGCAGAGCAAGCTCTGAGACCAATAAGGGGTTGTTTGGATGGGACAGGAATTTGAGCTAAATTTCTGGCCCATATAATGGTGTCATGCCTGAAATTTTTTGCATTTTTATATTTATTTATTAAAAGATTTATAAAAGTAGATTTTTGTTTGAAAAAATTGTAAAAATAGACTCCCGCCGCCCTCTGGGAGGGCGCCCTCCCAGAGGGCGATTTAATGACGTGGCTGACGGCCATTGGGCTCTCGGCCGACGGCCGTCAACCATTTTACGGGCGGCCCCCGGGCCTCCAAAAACCGCCCTCTCAGAGGGCGGCAAGGGGGCCGCCTGCGAAATGCCCCCTGGGGGCCGGCCTCCCTCCCCGCTCGCCCGCAGGCCGGTTCTACTCTCCTGCCCTCGGCCGCGCCCGGCTCCCGCGTCCCTCCCCGCGCGCCCGCAGGCCGGTTCCACTCTCCCGCCCTCGCCCGCGCCCGCGCCAGCGTCAGCGTCCGCTCCCTCGGCCCCGCGCCCGCGCGAGAGCGAGGGCGCCCGCGTCCCGCGTCCCGCGCCCGCGTATTTTGCAGGCGGCCCCCTTGCCGCCCTCTGAGAGGGCGGTTTTTGGAAGGCCCGAGGGCTGCCCGTAAAATGACTGACGGCCGTCGGCCGGGAGCCCGATGGCCATCAGCCACGTCATTAAATCACCCTCAGAGGGCGATTTTTAAAAACCGTCCTCCCAGAGGGCGGTGGGAGTCTATTTTTGTAATTTTTTCAAACAAAAATCTACTTTTGTAAATCTTTTAATAAATAAATATAAAAATAAAAAAATTCGTCATGCCTGTCCAAACAGGCTACGATTTGTTCGTCGTGGCAGAGAGCCCATGAAGCCCATTCCCATGGCGAAAAATTTTGGAATTGTGCTGAATATTCAGCAGCAGTAGGGTGAAAGACGGATGAGATTGCAGTTGCACTACTGCTAAATTTTCGTATTTGGCCGGTATCCAGTGTTGAACTGTTGATAAGATTTTACAAAAAGTGGAAACAAAATACATTTCTCAAGTACAAACCGACTATATCAACATGACAAACGGAATGAAACGTGGGAGATCGGTCTGGATCAAATGCTAAAAGCAGTCCATGATGTTCACACCAGCAAAATGATCATACGTTCAGGTAACAGAAAGAACAACAAAATGATCATATGTTCAGGTAACAAGATGAAAAACATGCACCAGCCGGGAATCGAACCCGGGTCTGTACCGTGGCAGGGTACTATTCTACCACTAGACCACTGGTGCTATTATGGCATCCAATTGACTGTAATATTCAAATTATTGGACAATAGAATCTGACCTCTGCAATTCTTGATGTCTGGTGGTGTCTATGATAAAATTTCCATTCTGCTGGTTGCTCGTATGAACTGTACGACCTACCCGAATCTTGAATCTTCTATGAACAGCTGTACCAACTGAGCTTGTCTTTGGCAGGGAAAGCTGTTCAACTACTTCCAGAAAGCAGAACTAGCTGAAGAAAAAAACGAGCGCTCACCAAATCTTCCGGATTTCCAGTGCCCCCATCTCCATCACCTACGTACAACGACGAGCAGATTATACATTTATACCACGAGGGAGAAGAACGAGACGATATTTCCCCTCACGCTGCATTGTGCTGACGAAACGGATGGCCGATGGATCTCCCGGCCGACGCGAGGGCGATCGGCGGGAGGCCTCCGTTTCCCGCGGGCGCTGTCCCCCTTCTCCCCCAGCTCACTGGAGCAGCAGCTAGTGGCGGTGATGTAGCCAGGCACCGGTTAAATCAGCTTATAACTTGAGATTTATTTGATTTTTAATAAGTTCTTATATAGAAATTTTTTATGAAAGACATATCGTTTAATAGGTTGAAAAACATGTTAATAATAAATGAGTAAGTAGCACAAGCCGCAAAATCAATCGGTGGCTAGCTCCGGCCCTACGGTTTGTCGCCACCCTGCTCGTGGAAGCAGCAGTGATCATCTGATGATGGAGTGCATTGAGTACAGACAGCAAAACAAGCGGAATAAAGAGGGGATTGGAAGGTAGCTAAGCTAGTACGCTGCAGGTCCAGATCAAGTTCGGTTCACCTAGAGAAGTGGAGATCGCGTGGTAGATGCATTGCCAGTACCTAGAACTAGAAGCCGACCGGCCGGTCCATGTTTCCTCGATCGCCTCTGACAATGATCTCGCAACTGATGTACAGGTGCAGATAGGCAGTAGATAGCTATGCCTCGATCGATCAGAAGGATGTACAGAGGATTATAGCATGCATGCAACACATCGCCCACGCCCATCTCGTCGGTTTGGCGCTGTCTGATGATTGATGCTGCGAAAAACAAACCAACTCTAGCCGCGGGATGCCACCGAATCCAAAGCTCTCTGCAGATAGATGCCAGGGCAAGACAGGTAAGTACGTAATGCTCAGGGTTTCCACAACCGACGGTAAGCGCTTACCGTCGGATACGCTAGCGGCATTGTTGAAGTATCCTCACTTAATTCAAACAAATTTAAAAATAATTTAGTTGTTTGATAAATTTTTATATGGTTTACCGCGGTTACCACACAAGCCCCACCTCCGGTAACCCTGCATATGCTACGGTGTTCGTGTGTGTTGGACCGGCGCGCAATTTAATTAAACCATGGTTTTCGTACATTTTGCCCATGTTTTTTCGTGTTCAGATTGGGGATCTCCTGCACCGCACGGCGCACGTGCGTGTTGCTTATGAGGGGGTTGGTTAACTAATCTTGCCATATACCCCTGAATACTAAATGTTGTATTTTTTTCAAAAACCTTTTTACATATAAGTTTCTTTAAAAATTTAAATAAATCTATTTTTAAATTTATAATAGTTAATACTTAATTAATTATGTCTTAATAATCTACTCGTTTTACGTATGGACAATAACCTCCAGCCCCAAGCGCTAAAGAGCGGGGCCTGAGGCCGGCAGTGCGCGGCCGGCGGCTTTCCTGACCGGACAGGAGGCGCGGATCGGAGCTCTTCGCGGCGGACGAAGACGCCTACACCCGAAGCGCATACACGGTACGTCTCCGTCATCAGCGAAACGGCCACGGAGAAGGATACGATTCCATCGGTATATTGCGCCCCTCGACGGCGAAAGCCCGACAGCCACGATTGTACACGCGTGGCCACCTACTGCGGCTGCTGGCTTTGTGTGGTGGCACTATATATGGCTCGGATAGTCGGATCACCATCCATAATTTGACTATATTATCCCGACCTCGTGCTAGATATCTGGAGCTTTACACGGGTAAATCACATATAGATTCTGCTGCAGGGATCGATACGCTACACAGGTGTACTGCTCCCTCGTACCACATATCACGTACAGCTAGCTAGAACAAGATGTGGGCAAGAGAGAGCTGCGTGTGTCGCTAGCTTTCTCCTTGCCATCACGATCTTGATATCGTCCAATTCCGGAACAGTCAAGCTGATAATCACTCAATTGTTCTGACAGAGTAGTAACAAACGGTGTCCCGTAAAACTTGCCGAGGGCATGTTGGTAGTTAGTGAACCGTACGTGTAGCGGTGTGGACTGCGCGCCTACTGACGACGTACACGCTCGAGGACTAGCACTACACTGTGCAAGGGGGGCACAGGCCTATAAATGCAGGGTCCCAGTATAGCTAGCTACCTATCGGATCCAGTGAAAGCTGCAGGCAAAGCTGCTGCAGAGAGTGAGCAGCAAGCTGAACAGTCAGCTACTAGCTAGGAACAATGGCGGTGACCGAGAGCTTGCCGTTGCCGGCCATGGAGAACGGCGAGAGCAAGGGAGGCAAGTACACGCAGGACGGCTCGGTGGATCTCCGGGGCAACCCCGTGCTCCGGTCTAAGAGAGGCGGCTGGACCGCCTGCTCCTTCATCGTAGGTAACTAACATACATGCATGCATGTTTCTCTTCCAAGTCTCCGACGACCTCACCACAGCTCATGCGTGGCGCCATGGATGGACAGTGATAAGCTGTGTGCTGATGAACTGTGCAGTGTACGAGCTGTTCGAGAGGATGGCGTACTACGGGATAGCGTCGAACCTGGTGATCTACCTGACGGACAAGCTCCGCCAGGGGACGGTGGAGGCGTCCAACAACGTCACCAACTGGTCCGGCGCCGTCTTCATCATGCCCTTGCTCGGAGCCTACGCCGCCGACGCCTACCTCGGCCGCTACTGGACCTTCGTCGCCGGATCCGCCATATACTTCTTGGTATAACTGATCACCTCCACTCGATCTTTTTAATTCACTTAATTCTCAAATTAAGGAACCGTATGCTAGTGCTATATGTTGGAATATAATAAATTGTTTGTATTTTTTATCAATTTAAACTTTTCGATTGAACCAATCAATACCTGCAACTTAATATAGTGTTAGAGTCCGATATCTTAGTTTGAATCATGATTAGTACGTATTACATAAAAAATTACGGCATATTTCTATTTCACGTATAAAGTTTGAAGGGGACTTGTGTTAGGAAAAGTATTAGAATATAAAGTAAATTGTTCATATTTTCTTATCAGCTTTAATTTTTGAGTTAAACTAATGGATAGATGCAACCCGATACTAATAGCCGACTCACAAAATAAGTTTGGTAAGTAGCTCGTGCAGATCGAGATTACTCAATAATTGCCGATTATTTGGATGACATAAGACCGAGATTATTGCCCAATCATTTCCGATTATTTGGATGACATAAGACCGGATATGAAATTTTCGTCTCGTTGTCAGATTAGAGGATTAGCATTGGACGATTTTGTCGTGTTTGAAGACTTGCAGTTTTTTGACTCACTAGTGGGCCAAGCCAGATGCGAACCTGCACCTTAATATTAACACGTACGTTTCACTAACGTAGATAACACTAAATTAAGAGAAATTTTAAAAAATACCATTGACAATTCCATCTTTTCCTATCAACGAGGACAAATTCTAAAAAATGCTATTGCATAAACCATTTTATCTACGTTAGTTTCATGTTAGCAACTATTCCTTAAGTTGTAGAAAATACGTTTTTTTTTCCTCCTCACATTTTTAATTTTTATGGGCCAAACGTACTAATGAGCGGGTGACCGGCCCACGTGTTAATTCAAACCCATACCGACACGGTACGGCCCGACACTTTTATAAATCGTGGCTGGACAAAACCTCAGTACGTGAGTCGGTACGGCACGACCCACTATAGGAGTCGTGCCTTAATGGACCATACCGGCCCGATATGCCCATTTAGCCACCTATGCACGGCCCGCTTGACCACGACAGCGGCGAGGTAGTAGTGGCGTCTCCTTCTTCCTCCTCTCCGTTTTCTTGCTCTCCTTGCACCGCTGCAGCTGCCGGATCTACGTTGCCGTTGCAGCTACCCATTTGCCTGGGAAGATGTCCAAAGGTGGTCATGGCCGGCGGTTTCGTGTACCAAGTCGCTTGTGCAAGTTTGAGGTGCTGACAAGCTCGTCTCACTTACAGCCGTTAAAGGCCATGTCACTTGTGCAAGTTGAATGCCATGGCTAGGAGATACCAATCTCTGCCATTGAGGTCCTGGCCTGTTCACCACTAACAACATGCTGTAGCAGGAAGATTGAGGGCATTCTCGATAAGGATTGGATGGAGACACTAAAGAAGACGAGGCACAGTGGTCGACGTGTGCTACTGGGTGGCGGTGGCAACGATTGAAAAAAGTGGAGGGCACTTTGGGCATTTGGAAAAAACGAATCAGGTTAACTAATGGTGATGGCATTTCTTAGATATATTAGTTTGTGTGATGGTATTTTTTGGAACTAATGTTTGTCAATGACAAAACTTAAAACAAGGTGCTTATCAATGACATTTCTTAGAATTTCTCCTAAATTAGACACTGCCTCTCCCAAACTAGTTATGATTAGTAGCGCTACTTACTATTGAGTTCTGTTCACCTTGTAGTTCAACCTAAAAGGATCCCTCATGTAGGCTATCATGGACCTCAAACATGAAATAGAAGTGAATTGTATCTTTAGCTTTAATACCATATCGAATTGCATACATTCAGTTCAAAAGATTAAGCTAATCAGAAAAGACGAACAATTCGCTTGTACTTATTCAACACTTACCTGCAAATTAATATTATACTTATGCGTTCTGTTTTCCTAGCTTGGTGGAATTGGGACCGACCTTTCGTTTTGCATTACCTGGAAATCGAATTCATATTGCAATATTACGACTCACTTAAATGTCTTTTACTTCACATAGAGCTACATCTATAAAACCAACCTCATTAATTAAGGCATTCTCTAAGGGCCTTTGTGCTTGTTGAGGTGAGCTTCTTCTTTATTTATGGTGGGCATACTTTCCGAACTGTTAAACAGTTTGTTTTTTGAAAAAAAAAGTTTATATAAAAATTTCTTTAAAAATTAAATAAACTTATTTTTTTCAAATTTATAATAATTAATACTTAATTAATCTTGTGAATGACTCATCTCGTTTTACACGCATCTTAAGCTAGTCTAAATAGTCCGACCTAAGGCTCTGAGCCATATTTGGTAGGAAACATATAGCTATCATGCCGTTTCCTGTCTATAGTGAAGCTGATCGTGCTTGATTTTAGTTAATTAGCAGGGCACTGGACTTAACATAGAGTTATGATGTGAACATGCATGCGATTCCATGGGTGTGAAATGTTGTGTTGTCTTAATCTACAAAGTCAATGCACGAGGCACTATGGGCCCCGACATGCATGGATTAGAACTTTAGAAGTAGCATGAGTCATCACAATCAGTGGCACAATCATTGGAAACTTGTACACTTGCTACTACGAAAAAAAGAGTCAACAGGGCACAATCACAGAGTAAAAAGAAACTTCTACTCCCACTTTTTTAAATAACTGTCACGCGTCTATTCATGTTCAAACTTTAATCACTTATATTTTCTGAACAAAATACAAATACTTTTGGTAATATCATATTGTCAAGTTCATTGAATCGTAAATAACATGTTGTTAGCGGTCAAAGTTGAAAGGGAAATAGCGCACAATTGTTCAAGAACGGAAAGACTACCCTACTGTTGAGTGACGTTAGGAAATGTCAGTTTAATATCCCCAGTATTCGTTTGAAATTTCAACTGAGTTTTGGTACGATAATATTATCACACTTTTTTGATAATATTTTATCCATGGCTTACTGTGCAAATATTTCCAATAGGCACCCGAGTGCAGATCATTAGTAAATCAATGACTACACGTATCTTAGTTGACTGACATATTACAACCACTAATTCATTTCGGTAGCGCTAAATTAGGTACAGTTTTCCTTTCAAAAATAAATTAGGGAAAGTGGAATGGGCTTCAACCCCAGCACATCCATGATCTTGGAAAATCCTAGCCTATGCATGTGGACTAGTGAGGATTTAACATGTATCAATCGATGTCTTAATTTCTTGAATATAAACGATTGTGAAACGACACATCACGTATAAATGGACAGATATTGCAATTTGGTGGTTGTTTGTATCATAATGAATAAATAAATAAACAAATAATGCCTAAACATCATAAACAATGTGCAACATAGAATATGTGGCGGTGAGTGATGAGTACCATGGTACCAAACAAAATGAAAATTTTGAGGATTCGTCATCCCTTAGTATGTCCTATGATTTATCACTTCATATCATCATGTATTTATGACATGTGAGTCCTAGCTATAGTCCTACCTGTTATGGACACGTGACACGTGACAGATGCCAGTGGACTGACAAATCCTCAAATTCCCGAAAAACACCAATCCATGTAAATTAATCACATGTTATTAGGTGGTGTTTAAATGAGCTTATAGATATGGCTTATAAGCCGTACATAAAACAAGAAACGTTATTAGTGTATGATTAATTAAGTATTAACTACTAAAAATTTTTAAAAAGATATATTTAATTTTTTTAAGATACTTTCATATAGAACTTTTTTAAAAAAACACACTATTTTGCATTTTGAAAAACATGCTAACAGAAATCTAAGGGCAATAAGCTAAAAAAACACCACCATAGTTCTCTTGCTTTGGAGATGACTCATAAGTTGATCACTAATGCAGGGAATGTGTTTGCTGACGCTGGCCGTGACCATTCCGTCGCTGAAGCCACCGCCGTGCAACGACGGTGTCTGCCCGCCGGCGTCGGCCCTGCAGCTGGGCGTCTACTTCGGCGGCCTGTACATCATCGCGTTCGGCAATGGCGGCACCAAGCCCAACATCTCGACCATTGGCGCCGACCAGTTCGACGAGTTCGACCCGCGGGAGAAGATGCAGAAGATGTCGTTCTTCAACTGGTGGATGTTCACCATCTTCGTCGGCATCCTCTTCTCCTCCACCGTCCTCGTCTACCTCCAGGACAACGTCAGCTGGTCCGTCGGCTACGGCATCCCGACGCTGGGCCTCCTGATCTCCATCTCCATCTTCCTCGCCGGCACGCCGCTGTACCGGCACAAGGTGCCGCAGGGCAGCCCGTTCACTCGCATGGGCAAGGTGGTCGCCGCCGCCGTCTGGAAGTGGCGCATGCCCGTGCCGGCGGACGCCAAGGAGCTGCACGAGCTGGAGCTCGAGGAGTACACGAGGAAGCGCAAGTTCAGGATGGATTCCACCAACACCATGAGGTTCCTGAACAAGGCCGCCGTGAAGAACGGCGGCGACGGTTCCCCGGCGAAGTGGAGCCTGTGCACGGTGACCCAGGTGGAGGAGACGAAGCAGATCGTCAAGCTGGTCCCTTTGCTGGCAACGATGTTCGTGCCATGCACGCTCATCGCCCAGACGAACACCCTCTTCGTCAAGCAGGGCAAGACCATGAACCGGCACATCGGGCCGCGCTTCCAGATCCCCCCGGCGAGCCTCGGCGCGTTCGTGACGCTGAGCATGCTCGTCGCCGTCGTTGTGTACGACCGGCTCTTCGTCAAGGCCATCCGGAAGTACACCAAGAACCCCAGAGGCATCACGCTGCTGAAGAGGATGGGCATCGGGCTGCTGCTGCAGGTCGTGGCAATGGCGATGGCGTCGCTGATGGAGAGCCGGCGGCTGAGCTACGTGCGGCGGCACGGCTTGGACAAGACCGGCCGGGAGGTGCCGCTGCCGCTCACCATCTTCGAGCTGCTGCCGCAGTACGTGCTGATGGGCGTGGCGGACGCGCTCCTGGTGGTGGGCAAGATCGAGTTCTTCTACGACCAGGCGCCGGAGAGCATGAAGAGCCTCGGCACGGCCATGTCGCTGACGGCGTACGGCGTCGGCAACGTGCTTAGCAGCTTCCTCCTCTCGCTCGTGTCGCGCGTCACGCAGGAGAGAGGGGACGCGTGGGTGACCAACAACCTCAATGCCTCGCACCTCGACTACTACTACGGCTTCCTCACCGTGCTCGGCGCCGTCAACACCCTCGTCTTCGTCGTGCTCAGCAGCAGGTACTCGTACAAGGTCGAGTCGACGGAGACGATCGACATTGCCATGGCCGTGCAAGGTGAAACCGCCAAGATTCAGTTGCAGCCGAAGCACGAAGGCTTGAGCTGATCATACTCTGAAAAAAAAAAGAGGCATCATACAAGATGCGAATCGTCGTGCATCACACTGGAAGATGTACAACTAAACAATGCATCTGAATTAAAAAGAGCACATGATTCGGAAGAATTTGTGCGTGTGCGAGGACAGATTGGTCAGAATTCTGCATTTTTAATGTTCTGTCATGCAGTCATGGTGATGCTGTACAATCATACTACACAAAACAAATGAAAACACAAACCCCAGAATATTCTCGGCATGAAAAGTTTCTAAAATGGAAAATATCTTCGGTCAGTGCAAAATCAGTATCGAAGATATTTATAACATGATAAGTTAATTAGTGACATGACGGCCACATGGTCTGATACTCTGATGGTCCATTTGGTAGCTTATCATTGTGGCGCATAATAAATCAGTGATCTTGACACCCCAGTCGGAAGTCTCCTGCGGTAGTTATCCAAAGTGACTTGACCTGTTTGACTGGCACAATTTTCTTCAGAGAGTCGTAGACAGCAGCTCGACGCATCAGTGGACTGAGAGTGGATAGTGATCAATCTTACTCACTAATTTTCCTCATGTAAGATCAGCGACCTCAGTAAAGATAAATACAAGCTTTGCAAACAGCTATAGTCAAGTTGCTCGCGTAGACTTTCTGATAGGGAATTCGTTGAAATCCCAGCAAGAACACACATCAACAAGATCATGAATGTAACTGGCACTACAGGATGCCATCTTCAGTCAATGTAGGAAACATGCTACCCAGCTCTGCCATTTGCACAAAAGAAATGTGCTGCCCCAAAAGAAGAGAGCATGCACTACCACTGCTTTCTACAGTTCTACTGTATAAAATCTCTTGACAACATTGGCCTAGCGTTTGAGAATTCGGAACGCATTCAAGAGGAGTACGGTTTACTTTCAGGAATTTTGAGATTCTGCGCACACGAAAAATGAAAAGGGACTATCTAAAAATCTTACGATAGATTTTTGGGTAAAAATCTTTTAAATATATTATAGTATAGTTATAATGCAATTACATTTTAACTATGCTATAATTACATTATAAACTTCTATGTAACTTAATAAGTATTAAAAACACATTAAAAAACGCACGTAATGTCTATATAACTTATACATAAATTACATAGAAATTATACATAAGTTACAAATTATAGTACAATCACAATATAATTACACTATACTTATACTATAGTTACATTTAAAAGATCTTTACCTAAAAATCTCAAATCCGAAATAAAAAATGCCTTCCATAGAGAACTTTGTAATGGTTGTCCAGACTCCAAAGAAAATAAATGCATGTACTCCCTCCATCCAACAATATAAGCATGCCAAGCATTTGAATTTTTTTTCAACAATATAAGTATTCATACACTACTATTTATCTCATCTATCACTTCCTATTTAAATTTCTTCTTATCTTACCTCCAAACATCCCTTATTTAATAAGGGACACCAATATCTTTTCTTCTCAACCTTAATCTTTACTAAGGTATCAATCAGCAATGAGAGGAAGAATAAAAACCCTTGTCGATGTTTTACACCGGCAATAAATATATGGGGCTACTCGGCGGATGGAAACTCGGTGGATTGCAAAGGAACACAAGGAAATTTTATACTGGTTCAGGCCCTCGATGTGAGATAATACCCTACATCCAGTTTGTATGTATTCCTTTGAGGATATACGGTGGTAGTTCTGATGAACTGTATGGCCGTATGCTTCTATGAGCTCTTCTGCCCTCATGGGGCGCCCTGCCTCCCCTTATATACTGGGGGACAAGGTCACAAGGTAGGAGTCCCCATCGGATTACGACTAGGAGATCTCCCCTTAGAGATATAACGTACCCGACTAGGACTGTATATTCCTTTCTATACAAGGCGAAGTTTGCCGAATCTAGCTATATCTCTAATTACAAGGCTAGGCCCATCCTCTATCCGAGTGGCCCATATGCTTGTCATGAGGTACCCGGGGCCCATGGCACCCACAGTAGCCCCCGAGACCTTCATAGTTGAGTCACAGCTGATGCCGAGTGCTCATCCTCCATGGTGAAGTCTTCCCGAGTGCATTGCTCCCGAGTACTCTTTGTCTGAGTGCTGCTTCTCCCGAGTCCTGCTTCATGTCAGCTGGCAGCGAGGCTATGAAGGTCTCGATGTAGATGTTGGAATAGTGTGCGCCGAATAGGCGCACCTATTAGGTGTAGCCCCCGACTTTGTGCTTAATTGTGAAAACAATTAAACATGAAGTCAAAGATCTTTAACCTTGTAGTCTTTCCCGAGTAGATTACTACTGGTACATGAGACTCTTCGGTATCATGTCAACCGGAATATGATTTATAGTCTTGCCGAGTAGGGAACTACTCGTATATAGGACTCTTCGACTTCATGTCAGTCGGAATGTGCGTTTATAGTCTTGCCGAGTAGGATGCTACTCGTATATGGGACTCTTCAGCGTCATGTCAGCTGGAAAAGGGTTGTTTATAGTCTTTCCCGAGTGGCGTCCCACCCAGAAGTTAGACTCATCCGCGTCATGTCAGCGGGAAAAGAAGGTTTATAGTCTCTCCCGAGTAGTGCACTACTCGAAAGTTAGACTCTTCAGCGTCATGTCGGCTGGAATAATGTCGCTCATGGCAACTGGTGGCCAAGCATGTAGGCCGAGTACCACTTTATGAAAATAAATCCATGGCGTGGTCAGGTGTACCCGAGAAAGATACCTGCATCCCCAATTTCAATGAAGACCAGCTTGTGATCCTTGTAAGGATATATCCTCGAGACCTGGTGGATAAAACAGATATCCAAACATATATGTTCAGCAATAAGGCTCTCATGAAGCATATCTGTTTACCTCATCGGCTCCTGTTGGTAGCACCAGCGCTATAATTTCAACTCAGCCTGCGGGCGGCCCACATGGAGCATGCTACTGTAGGAACTCATATCTTGGTGGCTGCTACCAAATAAGCTGGCCTGAGCCGACCTATCCAGCATAGCTCTAGAGAAGTATCATCCATCGCATGTCAGGATGAGTTTTTTGGTGTTGGTAACCGCAATCAGCCAGAGAAATCCTTATTCGCAAGCCTTTCCGACTTACGTTCTGGATGCAAACTGGTTGCCACGTAAGCCTGAGTGGGTATAATGCAGGATCTGCTTTCCCTCCTCAGGTGTGACACAGTGCATGAGAACTCCGGATGCACTTTGACGATGTAAGTCTTCTCTGACTTGGGTAAAGCCGAACAAGGTACCCGAACCTTGCATTAGTAGAGGGTTCGGCTGGCGACCCTCATGGGGCGTACCCTATCCAACAGAATTATAGCCAAGCCAGGCACCCGAACCTTGCATTAGCATAGGATTCGGCTAGCGACCCTCATGGGGCGTACCCAACCTGACAGAACCGTGACCAAATAAGGCACCCGAACCTAGCATTAGCGTAGGATTCGGCTGGCGACCCTCATGGGGCGTACCCTACTTAGCCGAGTGGTATACAGCCCCGACTGGCGCCGGGGGCCGATTGTTGGCTCGCATGGAGCGTAGTCGGGGAAGATGACGTCCCGACTGGCGCAAGTACTCGGTGAGTAGCCCTCATGGAGCATCCCGAGTGTATTTTGGCAGACTTGTCCAGCCCCCGAGTGTAGGAGATGGGCTCGCAGCCCTGAGTTCCTGTCACGCATATCCGGAGCTGGGCCTGCAATATAAAGATATCGGATGAGTAGCATCTGATGATGAAAACAATCATCCGAATAAAATGTATTTTACAATGTATGTAAATACGTGTTCTTCCTCTTTTTGATATTAATTTCCTCGAGTAGTTGACCCCTTACGTTTAAGCACTCTGCCCGACTAGTCATAGCCCCTAGCGTCGGGAGTTGGCTCATGGCTCTTTCTAGGCACGCGTTTTGGTGACTTGAGTTCGTCTACATGGAGCAGAGTTTCACGGATCGAGATTTATGCTACTCGAGTACTTTTGTAATCATTTAAGAGCAAAAACGGAAAAAAGTAAATGCGCAGCTTGTACACCTATTAGGTGTAAGCGGCTGTGGCACTAGCAAGGCCGAGTAAGGAGATGTTTATCAGAAAGCGACTTAGCTGTTCGGTATTTGGGAGTGGGATGCCATCTCGTGTTTGAGCTTGTGAGCCCCGAGCATGTCACTTGTTGTTCTGATAATCCTCAGTTGTTGAAGGTCGAAGCGGTTGTGACCAACTGCCACAATGGAGCCGTCTGACTTGCGTTTGCGATTCCCAGCTTTAGTCGGGACCGCGTCGTCGGTTGTCGTTTCGCTTCTTCTGTCAGGGTGACTTGTTGTCATCGAGAGCCTCGGCAACAGCGTGGGCCGAGTCGGCGTACTTGTTTGCCATGTCGAATAGGGCCTTGACAGAGTTGGGAGGCTTCCGGCGTGAATTTGTCGATGAACGAGGTGTCTTTGACTCCTTTTCGAAAGGCGGTGATGACGGCCTCATCCTTGACGTTAGGGATTGAATTTTTCTTCTCAGAGAACCTCTTGATGAAGTCACGAAGAGACTCATTCTTCTTTTGATGCAACTGATATAAGTCGTACTCGGAAGATGGCCTCCCGTATGTTCCCTGGAAGTTGGTGATGAATCGTTCCCGGAGTTCTCCCCAGGAGCCGATTGATTGCTTGGGAAGTCCTGTTAGCCATGTCCTCGCTGAGTCGGCTAGAGCGACTGGGAGGTAGTTAGCCATGACTTTGTGATTTCCCCCAGCTGCTCGGATCGCCAGAGTGTAGACCGTGAGCCAGGACTCGGGATTGGTCTTGCCATCGTATTTGTCGATGCCTGTAGGCTTGAAACTCGACGGCCAGTCGACCTGTTGTAGTCCTGGTGAAGGCCGGTATGCCTTCGTCTTCATGAGGACTCCAACCCCGACTACGGCGGCGAAACCGCTCGTAGTGGAGGCCGAAATGCTCGTTCTCGTCTTCCAGTTGGCGTTGCTCGTCCTCTTCTCGTTCGCGGCGCCGAGCATTGGTGTGCTGCCGAAGATCGCGCCATAGTTGGCCTCGGAGATCCCGGTTGTCCCGACGGTCACTTCGACGTTGCTGGTTGTTGTTTAGGTTGCCGAGTGACGTTTGGCGTGACTCCGTGTGCAGCTGACTAGAGCCGGCCACTCGGCGTCGCTTTGAGGTAGACGAGACTGCCATTGGGGATGCCGACCGGTTGGTCGGTATGAGGGTATCTCCCGACTGTTGGTGCTGCTGACATGCAGCAGCGGTAAGCATGGCTTTTATCCTTGCGATCGTCGGGGTGGCCTGATGATCAGGCCCAAGCTGGACTGTGTCCAGTAGGGTTGCAGCGGCCACGATGTTCTGTTGGGGAGTAACGAAGACATCGTGGTCGCCGACTCGGGTTTGGAGGATTTGTTGCTGAGCGGTTTGCTCAGCCTTGCGTAGATCGTCGTTACGGGCGTGCAGGCGTCTTGCTTCTTCCTCCTGTTGTTCTTGCAGTCGGCAGGCCTCCTCCTCTTGTGGCTCGTGTCGTCGGCATGATTCCTGAATAGGAGTAGAGCCTCTGGATGCCATGAAAATTTCTCGCGGCGGAGTGAAGCTTGCCGAGCTGGTATCCGACTTGGAGTCGGAATCCGACTGGGAGTCGTAGTCTGACTGAAAGTCGTAGTCGGAATAGTTGATGGGGGTGATTACAACCCCGACCTCCCTAGATCCGATCTCGAGCGGCTCGGAGCCGTATCCGAGTCGAACTCCAGGGGATCGGGTTTGCCGCGTCGGATGTAGATTGTAGATATCCGCGGCGTCGCTGAGTCCGAACGGGAAGTTGACGATCTCTTCCCTTCTCGGCCCGATCTCGGCCGGCTCAGAACCGAGTCCGAGTCGAACACTGAAAGGAAGAGTTGTCCCTGGACTCGGGCGTATTGGAGATCGCCGCAGCATGTCGTCGAAGATTGCCGCAGCGTCGTGTGGGCCGACTGGCGCGGAGTCAGCTGGTTCCTCGGCCGGTTGGATCGGGTCCGTGTCGGTCGGGGTGAGATTGCCGATCTGGTCGGCGACGAAGTCAAGGCTTCTGAATGCGATTGTATATCCGGGGGAGAATTTGCCGCCGTCGACTCCGGTTGTTGGATCCATCGAGCTTGTAGATGTAGATCGCGCCAAAGCCCCTACCTGGCGCGCCAACTGTCGATGTTTTACACCGGCAATAAATATATGGGGCTACTCGGCGGATGGAAACTCGGTGGATTGCAAAGGAACACAAGGAAATTTTATACTGGTTCAGGCCCTCGATGTGAGGTAATACCCTACATCCAGTTTGTATGTATTCCTTTGAGGATATATGGTGGTAGTTCTGATGAACTGTATGGCCGTGTGCTTCTATGAGCTCTTCTGCCCTCATGGGGCGCCCTGCCTCCCCTTATATACTGGGGGACAAGGTCACAAGGTAGGAGTCCCCATCGGATTACGACTAGGAGATCTCCCCTTAGAGATATAACGTACCCGACTAGGACTGTATATTCCTTTCTATACAAGGCGAAGTCTGCCGAATCTAGCTATATCTCTAATTACAAGGCTAGGCCCATCCTCTATCCGAGTGGCCCATATGCTTGTCATGAGGTACCCGGGGCCCATGGCACCCACAACCCTCCTCGTTTTTCGTGAGAACGCTTCCCGAATTGCTAAACGGTATGTTTTTTAAAAAATTTTCTATCTAAATATTGCTTTAAAAATCAAATAAATCTATTTTTTAAGTGTGTAATAATTAAAACTTAATTAATCATACGTTAATGGTTTGTCTCGTTTTACGTGCGTTAAAAATATCAACTCAACACGCATTGCCGAACGCAGCCTAAATAAGCTAGGAATGCTTATATTATTGGGTGAAGGGACAATTGTGATCTTAACCCCTGCTCTCAACTCTAATTGTGATTCCACCCCCTCCTTTTTTTATCTTTGTGATTTTACCCTTGCTCTTTCAGACTGAAGCTCATGTTTGCTCTCGTTCTAATAAGGGCATTTAATGGTGTCAATTCAGTGGTAAAAAGACACATATGCTGTATTCCTCCGCGCACAAGTCCGGAGTCATGTTTTTTTTTTTGCAATTTTGCCATACCCAAGCTGCCAAGCATGCCGATGGCCAACAGCAGTCTTGGAGTGATGGCAATCGAGTATAGATGTGTTTACGTTCTCGTCGGTGTAGTACAACATGTGCGTGTGCGGAGGCCTCCTCTTCTTCTTGGTGCAGCATATGCACGCGACGATGGCCAGTAGCAGCGCGAAGGCCAAGAACCGATCACCACGACGGCGACGATGGTAGCCACAGGTGAGGACGGTGGGGCCAGGATGGGAAGCCATCGGTGTCAGTGTTATCTCTATTACTTAATGAAATCACTTTACAGATATGTAGTAGAAAGTATCAATTTATAATGGAGTTTTGTAAAAGCTTATTGGTGTCCCATGACACCACGAGACAGCCCTAGCTCCGCCCCTAGGCCATGAGGACACACTATCCTTGCTTCCGCATTGCCACGCTATTCAAGCTGCCCTTGCCCTTGAGAGTTTTCATTATGTAGATAGTGCAGCTGACAGGAGGCCGCTGCCCCGTGCTTTTCCACTTGTGGCCCTGCACGTGGTACCGCATGTCATCACAATTATGAGCTGTCAATGTCATCCTTATGCACCGCCATCTCCGCCACCGTCGGTGCCATCTCTTATGGCTCCATGTGTACCGTTCCATGCTCTAACATCCATGGCCCCCGCACCATTGATAGGCCACTGTAGGTGAGCAATGCGTTCAAAGGTAAGAGATGGTTGTTTGTCTTTCTTTTCAAATATTTTTAATATTTTTTTCTTTTCTTAATCCAGTTAGCTAATCCTACTCCACCTGATGGACCTCCAAACTAGGGGCAAACGGAGTGTTTAGTTTGAAAAAGTGAGAGAAAAACATAATTAGAGTTAAAAGTATGGGTAAGAATGCAGTTGCCGCTAATTCGAAAGCTCAAGTGGGAAACTGGAGAAAATAATGAAACAATCATCATTCAAATAGTCAAAGGAAGAAACCTGAAATGACTGAATAAACCCGTTGTCATCATCCCATGTAATGTGATCAACTTGAACCGAGCCACACGATTTTCAATGAGAAGAAAAGTCCATTGTCCTTCTGAAAACCTCCCGTCGCCACTGGTCCAAAGATGACAACTTATCATCGATAATGCCATCGAATGTCGCCCAAGTTGATTGACTTGAAAAACCTAAGATCTTGTCCATTTGTACAGGGTATTATTTTTATTTTCTAAGTTCCTAGAGGACCATTCGAAAATTATTGGATAGAGTTGTAGATTGGCATACTTGATGAGCTCACAGAATAAACCCATTCCCAAGTGGAGGCAGCATTATCTTTGAACATTTTTTTTGGAGCATTTATCTCTGACCAGTTTCTCAGTTTCTTTCGATGGAAAACTGACATCAATACATACAAATTACAAAAGCAAGCTGATACGGAACTTTCAGGTATCACTTTCTTTTATTGGAACCTTTTTTTAGAGAGATGGTGGTGATATTATTATTACGCACGTTTATGATTTTGTTATAGTATATGGTATTTAAGACATATGTTAGGGTTGGATTGATCTTTATCAAGTCCTTCATTATCATTGTCGCTAAATCCTTTTTTATCTTCCACACCACCCACGAGTATCAATACATAATACTTCCATACCTTCTCCATTCCCAAATACTTATCATTTGTATCTTCCATTCCACCCATAAGTACCAATACATAATACTTTTGTACTTTCTCCATTCCTAAATACGTGCCATTTTTATCTTCCATACCACTCACGAGTATCAATACATAATACTTTTGTACTTTGTCCATTCCTAAAGACTTGTGATCAGATACAAATCATATTTAAACGTTGACCATTTGCCTTTTTCCGAAAAAAATTATATATACTTTAAAAGATAGCATACCATCAAAGCGTGTTGTCTCCTAAACATAAGCGTTAAGGTTTCGTTCATCATAGTATAATCATTTAAAAACTATTAGTGGTCAAAGTTAAAATAATGCCGATCAACAGTTACAAGTATTTCGGAACGGGGGAGTATCAAGTACATTTTCCTACTAAAAAAAAAAGTATGTAGTCCTACAACCCTACTGTTTTGCAGATTAGGCCTTCAATTGCATCATAGTACCCCAGGGCCTTTCACTATTGGGCTTGCAGTTTACCTCCGCAATTTTTTTTTCTTTTGAGATTCATGTCGTCCTTTTGATGGGATATATTTATTGGGACGAAAGTGAATGTATGGGCCGGTGGTAGAGTTGGGTTGGGCCGGATATGCCCATAATATAACCTGCGCTGACGCGAATTTTTTTGATTTTTATATTATTTATTAAAAGATTTGCAAAAATAGATTTTTGTTTGAAAAAATTGCAAAAATAGACTCCCGCCGCCCTCTGGGAGGGCGATTTTTAAAAATCGCCCTCCCAGAGGGCGATTTTATGACATGGCTGACGGCCGTTGTCCTCCCGGCGACGGCCGTCAGCCATTTTGCAGGCGGGCCCCCGGCCTCCCAAAAACCGCCCTCTCAGAGGGCGGCAAGGGGGCCGCCTGCAAAATGCGCCCGAGGGCCGGCCATTTTACAGGCGGCCCCCTTGCCGCCCACTGGGTGGGCGGTTTTTGGCTTGCCGCCCAACTAGAGGGCGGTATTTAGCGTTAATATAGTCCGGACCCTATCCGGACAGTCCGGACCAACATGCCGAAAAAAAAGAAAAAAATTGATTTAGAAAAATTAATTTTCGAAATCAATTTTTATGTGAGTACCGGCTGCCGTCACTATTTCCTAGGCGCATACTGTCGCCGCTTCCTGACCGCGCCGTCCTCACACAGTAGTTGCATCGCTAGTTGGATATCAATAGGTTTGTATGATAGTTAATGTGTGTTCGGTTGTCACCGCTCGGAATGTACTTTCGTCGTGAAGTTGACACTCGAAAATTCATATTTTTGATCAGATTCGTCAGAAACGTAGATCGTGAGGAATACGTCGTTTGATCGATGAGCGTAAACGAAGTAAAGTGGTTTCATTAGGAAACGTAGAATTAATAAAACATTATATACAACAGACAAACTATTACAGACACAAAGTACTACGGGCCCGGACCGTAACCTCTAGGTCTCTTCGACTTCCTACCCTGCGCTCGCACCTGTCTCTGGGAGTACGTCAACCGGTCTGGTGGTACAGCACGGCCAGCGCGGGTCGTCTGCACGGGTGTGGCAACCGGTGGGTCCTGTGTCTGTGGTGGCGGAGCTCCTTCGAGCTGCGAGGCAGCTAGTATCTCGTCGATCTCCTCGCCCTCGTCCTCGTCCTCGTCCTCTAAGTCGTCCCCCTCGAAAGGACCCGGTGCCCAACCACTGCTGCGTGCGCCCTGCGTGGAGGAGCCAACGCCAGCAAACATCGATGGCGCTGTAGAGTGGAACAATGTACACCAAATTATTGATTATTGCAAATCGAAATTTTGCAAGAGAAAAGTAAACTTTGATATAACCTGAGGGACCTCCTGTGGTGGCACCGGGGGCACTTGTCATGCCCAGCTGCGCGTGTGGTCGTATGTGGTACACTCCATGCGTCGACGTGCTAGCTCCAGAGGGATGTAGGTACGGTGTAGCGAAGGCTGCAGGGAAGCATATTGATGTACAACGGTGCATGTCGTACAAGGAAACATATTATGAACGGAAGGTTAGTAGAATTTACCTCTGGAGGGGCCAGATGGCTGACTGGAACCCTATGGGCGCACTCCTGCTCCTCATCCTGTTCCTGCTGGCCGTGGCTGCTACTGCTGTATATAGACGGGAGGTACCGCGTCAGCCGCGCGACAAGTGAGCGCACGAAGCACTGTGTGCAACGCCTGACGAATCCTCCCGAAGGTCGTCCTCTGCTCGTCCGCAGTCAGCACGATCCCAGTGTCCAACCGTCCGAACGCCGCGTTGACATCACCCTGAATCTGTCGCGCTGCGTCGGCCTATTTCAAATATGACTTGATTATGTGTTAGAACCGTGGCTACCTAGAAAGGGAATGACAAAGTGCAAAGATAAAGTGACTTACCGCGCGAAAGTAGTCCTGGTCACGGTGTGTAGGATACGTGTCCGTCGTAGCAGCGACGTGTGGCTGTGGATCACCTGGGGTGAACGTTACGCGTATGCGGGTCCGAGGCTGGTACCACCTGAGGTATGCTAGGTACTGCTCCTCAGTGTGTGCACGGAACTCGTCAACGACATCCTCCGTCGCCAACAACCAGTCCTCCACGTACCGCTGCAGTCGGGGATACCACTGAGCGCCGGCTGCCTGTCCCCTACGATTATACCTATTTGCAGAGAGTGCATTAGAGTACATTAAAGAGTGGTACTACTAAACAAAGATCGCAATTGTACTTACCGGTGCACATCGCGTGGCACAATGACCTGTATGGGCATAGGAAAGACCTGACGTAGACCGAACTGTCGCATCACACGCTGTGGACAGTGGGGCTCGACGAAGATGTCGAACACCAACGGCACTTTCGTCAACCAGTACCCCTGGTCGCGCGTGCAAAGAGTACAGAGTCCGAGCGGTGCACGGGCCGTGATGGCCTGTGGACTATAGGGCTCCCAGACGACGTCGCTGGGCAGCAGGCGGTCGAACTCCATAACGAATCGCACCTGGATCGGTCTTCGTGCACGCGTCACAAAGAGCACGGTATGTCGCCGCTAGCACAGCAGATCCCCAGCTCCACTGCGGTACGTAGCCGTCCTCGCTGTCGGCGATCGCACGAGCGTAGTGGATCAGTCCCTTGTCCACCGCGTGCCCGTGACTGTTGGTGAACATCACCCACCCGAACAGCCACAACAGGTAGGCCTCCATGCTCCGCTGCACCGACTATTCGTCGGTGTCGTCGTCTAGCTTGTCAGGCTGTAAAAGAAGATCATAGTCAGCATCACTGCTCCTTTATAGGTCGGATGATTGTGAAGCAAATGAATCCGTGACTTACGGTGTATTGTAGCACCCACGCCTGCGAGGGGCCAGCCGTGGTGTAAGGCGGTAGCGAACTCGGCATACCAAGCCCAGGTAGACGCTGCACGGTCTCGAACCGAACAGATATGTCCTGCGCCCAACCGTGCCCCCCGTCAACCGGACCGACTGCGTCCCCTGCGAGGGGAAGTCCCAGCAGGTAGGACACGTCCTGTAGTGTGGGAGTCATCTCGCCACACGGTAGGTGGAACGTGTGGGTCTCCGGTCTCCAGCGATCCACCAGCGCTGCCAGAAGTGACCGGTCAGCTTCCCATCGCCTGGCGGGGTCTCTCTCGTCCGGTGCGGGCTCAACTAGCATGCATAGCGGAAGAAGTCCAGCCTCACACAACCTGCCAAATATAGAACTGTATTCAATATCGGGGAAAACATAGATATGCACAAATGATGTGAATGAATATTCGTACAGCTCTTACCTCTGACGGAACCGGGGGTCTATCCGCAGGAGCTGACGTGAAGGCCGTGGACGCAAGGTGCCTAGCTGGGCACCCTCGACGGCTGACAGGTAAGACCGGTGGGACTGGTCGAGACCCCGGTCGAGCAGCTCTGGTGTAGGGTACGCCATACCTGCATACAAATAGAGAGTTAGCGTAAATTAGTTTTAATGTTTATAGCATTGTTACATGACAATAAAAATCAACAGTACGATACATGTCATTCTACAACAAAGATCAAGTATAGACTTACACTACACCCCAGCACCACCAATTGTTCAAGAACGTCTAAGACGGGGTCGTCTTGAAGTTGTGCCTTCACCTGTAGGACGACTACCATCAGCGGCTGAACCCGACGGTCCAGCTTCTGCCGCACTTGGACCGGCTGCATCCTTTGGACATTTCTTATAGGTATGACCTGTTTGGTCACACTTTGAGCAACGTTTAAGTCTTCCACCGGCTTCTGACTCATCCATGTCATTACGGATGCGTCTTGTCTTGCGGCGACCTTTTTTAGTCCTCAATTTTGTTGGGTCAGGAATGTCCCCGCTATACCGAAACCGTATATCTCTCCACTCCAGGTATTATAGATTGCTTCTTTTCTGAAATAAGGTGAGACAAAATAACGTGCTTCGATTCCACACTCACCGCTCGCGGCAATCACATGGGAACATGGCTTATGGAGCAGAGTAGGTTTTCGGTACGAGCACTTGCAGGTCCCGTCTTCTTTGAGCACACACTCCTGCACAACTCTTTTGCGGTAGATTCCGCGCATGCTCTTGTCGACACACAATATTTCAAATCTGTGTTCTTGTGTGCCTTGAGGTAGAGCACGATGTTTTCGGGCCTTATTACTTTTATCTTGCAGGTACTTAGTGAGCAGCGTTCCAAAGAAAAGATTATTATCCGTCATTAAGGGGCCAGCTGCTCTGAACCGATCTCTAAAGTACTTGCATGTGCCATGCAAGATAAATTCAACTATGCCAACAAGTGGGAGCCCTCGAACACCACGCATCACCCAGTTATAGACCTCTGCCAAATTTGTGGTCATTATGCCAAATCGAGAACCATCCTTGTCATACAACAATGCCCATTTCTCCTTTGGCTCATTCTCAATCCAATCTGAAAATTTTCTAACTGAGGATGCAGATCTTCTTCTCATATGAAGTCCGTCAGTGGATAGAGGTTCAAGAGCTTGTGGAGCCTCATCCCCTCCAATGGTAGCCCTCCTGGACTGCTCATCTGTTTGTTTAGAGGTCAGCTCATCCAACCTCCTCCAAAGCTCCTTGAATTTCTTCTCTTGATTCTGAGCGCAAAGCCTCTTGAAAAGATCCATAAGGTGCTTATTTCTAAACTGTTTGTAGAAATTAGCACCCATATGACGCATGCACCATCTGCTTTGTACATTAGACCACCTTGGTGGGTATCCCTTCTCAACACTTCCATCTCTCAGTTCCTCAATTGCACGCAGCAAGCCGGAGTTATGGTCATGTATGAGGCATACGTCTGGTCTCATCCGTACAACTGCTGTCTTAACCCTTTCTAGGAACCAATACCAGCTATCAGTGTTCTCACTCTCAACAAAAGCGAAAGCCACCGGTAGAACTTGGTTGTTTCCATCAACTCCAATTGCTGTTAATAGCTGTCCTCTATATTTTTCAGTCAGAAATGTCCCATCGATGCAGACGATAGGACGACAATGGATAAATGCCTGAATGCAAGCACCTAGTGTAAAAAATACACGTTGCAACACACTTTTATTATCATGGTCAATTGATGGAAAGGCTTTCAGGTCATAGCACGTCTCCGGATTCCTCTGAAGAATACAGCCTAATAGACGAGGCAAATTATCATAAGATGCTTCAAATGTGCCAAACCTCATCTCTACAACCTTCTGTTTTGCCCTCCAAGCCTTATCATAGCTAATTGTATATTTGAATTTCTCTTCAATATGCCTAACGATTGACCTTGGTTCGTACCCCAGATTGTTGACAATATGAGAGTACATCTCTGTTGCAACAAATGCAGAGGTCATGTTTCTATGATATTTTTCAACACCTGTCAAGTAACATGAATGCTCCGTCACGATTGAAACTTGCCAATAATCTTTCCATTTACCCTTGAATGCGTGCACCCGCCATGGACACTCATCCTTCATGCACTTCACTTCATACACTGATTTGTTTGACTTCACTACCGGGAACTCCCTCTGAAGTGACACCGCCCATTGTTTAACTGACTCCTTTAAATCTTCTACATATGCGTATTTAGCCCCCTGAATGACCTCATTCTGCTTGTACTCCCACGGCACATGATGCCGCTCGGAGATAGTAAGCGCAGAGAAGTCCTCGTTGCTCCATTCTGCAGGCATCACGTTGTCCTCATCAGACGAGTCATCATTCTCTGCATGCTCATTTTCAGAATCTTCTCTAACCATTTCTTGGACGATCGTGTCGATATGTTCTCCCTCATCTGCCACACCTGTTGCCTGTCTATCTTCTTCATTCCCTCCTTCATTTTCTTCTATTGTTTCACTATCACCTCCCGCCGTACTTGGACCCTCATCATCTTGTACGGGCATTGCACCAGCGTTGTTATCTTTCTCATATATGGACACAAGTATGCCCAATGGCCAGCCACGTTGAAATGCATTCTCCACATACCATCTCCAAGTGGCAGTGCAATCTACTGGCATCAGTTCCCAAAAAAAAACCTTCAACTACACGACTTACTACTACATACAAGGTTATTCCGCTGAGCTGAGGGTCCAGTCGAAACCCTCGCATCAGCCAGTTGTATACTGATCCAAAACTTCTCTCAGCTGGCCTATCAATACCCTTAGCCGTTGAACTAAACTCCGACAGATCTACACCGTCTAGACCATATCTCACATTCCCTTGCTCGTGAAATAACTGAAATATCACCTTATTTAACATATATGTTTATGAAAAATACAGTTAAACTAAGTACCACCATCCTCCTAACATCTAAAACCGTGTATTCCAGATTTTATAAGTACCATCTGTACAAAAAATAAGTCATCTAACAGATTAACTAAAAACTACAGATCTATATAGTACTATACACATAACTAGTATATTACTGCATCAATTCTTACATACAAATAGAAATTGCAAAGGAACAATGGATTTTACCTGCAGGCAAATCAGCAAACGGGCAGAGCTTCGCTGCTTTCGCCCTCTCAGCTCTCTCCTGTTTTTTTTTCTAATTTGAGTGAATTTTATGACATTTTTTGAGTCTGGGAGGGGGGTTTTATACCCGGGGGCTAAAAACCGCCCTCCCAGAGAGCGGCAAGGGGGCCGCTTACAAAAAACCGCCCTGGAAATGGGCGACTTTGCAGGCGGCCCTCCGGGAGCCAAAAACCGCCCTTTCAGAGGGTGGTTTTTGGGCATATTTTGCAGACGGCCCCCTTGCCGCCCTCTGAGAGGGCGGTTTTTTTGAGTCCGGGGGGCCGCCTGCAAAATGGCTGACGGCTGTCGGCGGGGGGCCAACGGCCGTTAGCCACGTCATAAAATCGCCCTTCCAGAGGGCGGCGGGAGTCTTATTTTACAATTTTTTCAAACGAAAATCTATTTTTGCAAATCTTTTAATAAATAAATATAAAAATCAAAAAAATTCCGCTGACGCTAGAGGAAATAACCGGAGAATCCGAGGCCCGCACACGTGTCACGGTCTCCCGGATCGGCGGCGCGGGAATCGGGTGGGGCCATATGGCAGCGAGCCAGCCAGACAGCCGGGCCCCACCCCCCGACCGTTTGTGGCGCCCACCCCCCTCTCCCTCAGGCCGAAAGAGCAGCGCAGCCGCCGCTCGCTCGATCGGCCGGACGGAGAGATGGGGCGCCTCCAGCACCACCACCGCTCCCGCTCCGCCTCCTCCTTCGCGCGCTCCTCCGCCACCGCCGCCACCGACAGCGACGCGCGCAGCCTCGCCGCGCACGCCACCGTCGACTGCCCCTTCGGCCACGTCGATGGCCTCACCCTCGCTGAGCTCCGGGAGGCCGCCTACGAGGTCTTCTTCATGTCCTGCCGCGCCGCCGGGGGCGGCAGGCTCAACTACTTCCCGTCCGGGGAGAGCGGAGGTGGGGGCGACGGGTCGCCGACCATCGGCGCCGGTCCCAGGGGCGGGACAGGGATGAACGTCGTGAACAGCAGGGCCAAGAGGGCGCTGGGGCTCAAGGCGAGGAGGTCGTCGCAGCCGACCACCGTGCGGAGCACCATGAATGCGTCGTCGGCGCCCGGCTCTCCCGGCCGCGCCATGCGCCAGCCGTCGACGCCGGTGTCGCCCGGGAAAGGGAGGCGGCCGATGACCTCCGCCGAGATCATGCGGCAGCAGATGCGGGTCACCGAGAAGAGCGACGCCCGCCTGCGCAAGACGCTCATGCGCACCCTCGTCGGCCAGGTCCGTGTGGGCATGCATTGCGCCGTGACGCCATTGATACGCATTCCACGTTCAGAGCTTGCATGCATTCGTTGTTCGATTTGATGATCCGCTTAAACAGGTGGGAAGAAAAGCCGAAACGATCATCCTGCCCCTGGAGCTGCTCCGGCAGCTCAAGCTCACCGACTTTGCCGACAGCGGCGAGCACCACCAGTGGCAGCGCCGGCAGCTCAAGCTCCTCGAGGCGGGCCTCATCTTGCACCCATTCCTCCCGCACGACCGCCTCAACGCGGTCGTGCTCCGTTTCCGCGAGGTCATGCAGGCGGCCGACGCCCGTGCCATCGACACCGGCAAGACGTCAGACGCCATGCAAGCCCTCTGCAACGCCGTGCACGCCCTTGCCTGGCGCTCCGCTCCCGGCAGCAGGACCGCCGGCGGCGAGGCCTGCCACTGGGCCGACGGCTACCCTCTCAACGTGCTCCTCTACGTCTCGCTCCTCCAGGCCGTCTTTGACATCAAGGAGGAGACCGTCGTGCTCGACGAGGTGGATGAGCTCCTGGAGCTCATGAAGAGGACATGGACGACGCTAGGCATCAACAAGATGCTGCACAACTTGTGCTTTGCGTGGGTCCTCTTCCAGCAGTACGTGGTCACCGGGCAGATCGAACCGGACCTCGCCGGTGCGGCGCTCGCCATGCTCACGGAGGTGGCAGCCGATGCCAAGCACGAGAATCGCGATCCAGTGTACGCACGGGTGCTCTCGAGCACCCTTGGTGTGATGCACGACTGGTCGGAGAAGAGGCTGCTTGACTACCACGAGTGGTACGGGAACGGCGGTTGCAGCGCAGCCGCCGCCGTGGCCATGGAGAGCCCTCTGTCACTGGCGGTCGCCACGAGCAAGATCATCGCCGACAATGTGATCTGCACGGGCATCAACACCGCAGACACCGAACACGAAGACTGCAGCGTAGGGAGCTTCGCCGGCGACCGTGCGGATTACTACGTGAGGTGTTCCATGAGAAACGCCTTCACGAAGGTTAGTTTCGACACATCTTGATCGAGTACACATCAAGTGGAGAGTTGTATTGATCTTGCGGAAACGTGTCCAGATACTGGAGAACGGACTCGGGCAAGGGGACAGCCTGGTCATCGATCGCGACGACGACGACCCGAGCGAGATCCTGGCGCGGCTCGCCAGCGACACGGAGCAGATCGCGTTGTCCGAGCGCGAGAGTTTCAGCCCGGTGCTGAGGCGGTGGCACCCGTTCCCCGGCGCGGTCGCTGCGGTGACCTTGCACGGCTGCTTCGGCGTCGTGCTGAAGCAGTATCTTGGCAAGGCCACCGGCCTGACCAACGAGCTCGTGCACGTGCTGCACGCGGCGGGCAGGCTCGAGAAGGCGCTGGTGCAGATGGTGGTGGAGGACGTGGCGGACAGCGACGACGGCGGCAAGTCGGTGGTGAGGGAGGTGGTGCCCTACGACGTGGAGTCCGTCGTGGCCGTCTTCCTCAGGACATGGACCGAGGAGAGGCTCAGGATTTGCAAGGAATGCCTCCTCCGAGCCAAAGAAACCGAGGTTTGCATGTTTCTTTTGATCGAACATGTGTTCTGCACGGTGCAGTCTCAAGAACGAATGTGTCGCGTGTCGTGTAGAGCTGGATGCCGAGGTCCAAGAACGAACCCTACGCGCAGTCGGCGGTGGAGCTGATGAAGCTGGCCAAGGCGACCGTCGACGAGTTCTTCGGCATCCCGGTGAGCGCGAGGGATGACATGGTCCAGGACCTCGCCGACGGCATGGAGGCGATCTTTCACCAGTACATCTCCTTCCTCGCGTCCTGCGGTACGTAGAGATTGACGTCGTTTATAACTACATTTCCTGCACAAATCTGAAATTTTCGTTTTTTGTGTGTTGGTTTGGTGCACCGATCGAGCAGGTAGCAGGCAGAGTTACCTCCCGTCGCTGCCGCCGCTGACGAGGTGCAACCAGGACTCGAGGATCATCAGGCTGTGGAAGAGGGCGGCGACGCCGTGCCGGGTGCCCGTGTCGAGCCCGCGCGGCAGCGTGCACCAAGGCCAGGGCAGCATGGCGTCCGGCGGCCAGAACCCGCGCCCGTCGACCAGCCGCGGCACGCAGCGCCTCTACGTCCGGCTCAACACGCTCCACTTCCTCCTCAGCCACATCCACGCGCTCGACAAGTCGCTCTCCTTCTTCTCCCGCGGCAGGTGCTCGTCGCCGTCCTCCGCCACCGCCCGCCTCCTCGCGCCGTCCTCCCACTTGGACCGCGCGCGCGCCGCGGCGCAGTCCGCGGTCGGCCACGTCGCCGAGGTCGCCGCGTACCGCCTCATCTTCCTCGACTCGCACCACTCTTTCTACGACGGGCTCTACGTCGGCGGCGTCGCCGACGCCCGCATCCGCCCGGCGCTCCGCACGCTGAAGCAGAACCTGTCGCTGCTCCTCTCCGTCGTCGTCGACCGCGTGCAGCCGGTGGCCGTGCGGGAGGTGATGAAGGCCTCGTTCCAGGCGTTCTCGCTGGTCCTTCTCGCCGGCGGCAGCGACAGGAGCTTCACAAAGGAGGACCACGGCATGGTGGAGGAGGACTTCCGGAGCCTGAAGCGCGCCTTCTGCACGCGCGGCGAGGGCCTGGTGACCGAGGAGGTGGTCGACGGCGAGGCGGAGGCGGCGGAGAGCGTCGTGGCGCTTATGGGGCAAACGGCGGAGCAGCTGGTGGAGGAGCTGACCATCGCGTGCGAGTTGAGCGGGGTGAACTCCGCCGGGCAGAGGATGCGGGTGCCGGCGACGACATGGCAGTGGAGCCGCACGGACCCAAACACGATCCTCTGTGTGCTCTGCCACCGTGACGACGAGGTGGCGAGCCACTACTTGAAGCGCACATTTCAGCTTCCCAAGAGGCGGTGACAAATAGGCTTTGTTGCACACTTCGATTTGCAATGCAAACTACATGGGGGGTGTGGATTCATTTTGGAAGCAAATAAGCTTAAATCATCTGAAAAATCTGATGCAGCTTCCATTGCAGGGGAAGAGAAAAGTTGCTTGAGTTCCAAAATTCTATTGCAGATTTGCAAGCAGGTGTTGGTGGTATAACTTTTGTTTCTCTTGTATTGCCACATGAAAGTACTCATACAGAGAGGTTAACATGACTAGTGTATAGGTCTATAGGATACTTAACATAGCACAAGGATCAGCTGGGCAAGATACTAATTATAACACAGTGTGCATAGTATATGAACAAAAATGGAAGAAACAAGGCAATCCAGAAAGGTAAACAGACACAAGTGCAATAGAACATATTGACAATGTAAGAATGAAACAATACATCATATTGACAGCGCCGAAAAAATTACCATACTAGCATATGGATGGATATTGTTTACAACAAATAAAAGAATTGACAAGTAACATCTTTGAATAAAGCATGCCACTACTTCCACAATCTCAGACTCTATGTATGTTCTCCTCACAATAGCATGTATTCATCTTCCATAATACTCCAAACTCGTCTCTTTCCAGCTTCCGGCTGGGAAGCATTCAGTAGCAATTCACCATCTCATCCTGCAAAGTTCTACAGATATTCACCATCAGCTCAGATGTAAAGCTGAAGAGTACATGAAAAATTCAGAATCAACATTGAAACCTGGCAGTGGCAGTGACAATAAAGCTTACCTGTCCAAACCTTGTTCTAGTCCTCATAAACCCCCCTCTTGTCACCGGATCACCAGCCTTGGAGCTACAATTCCAGTAAGCCCCCACGGTTCCCAGGATGGGCATGTCGTCAGGGCTCGGGCTTGGCGACCTCGACCTCCTCGGAGACGAATTGGCAGAGGATATCTTGATGTCCTCCACGGTCAGGGCCCCAAGGATCGGCCGGTCTTCTCGGCTGATCGGTGAGAAGGACCGGATGGAGTTGCTCTCCGGCGTCCCCGAAGAGCCCAGCCATGTCGAGAGGCTCGCGTCCACCGAGACTTCTTGCTTGCTTGGCGTGCTGGGGCTGTAGTCGGAGCAGACCTGCCACTCTTTCTTCTTGGCTGGGACCGCCGGCTCGGAGAGCAAGTCCGCCGCCGCCACTCTGTTCTCCTTGTCCGAAGCCGCCTTTGGCGCCGCAGTGGCGGCGCGGGACTTGGCGTCCTTCCACTGGGTGAGATTCTCCACTGAGCTGAGCACCGGGTTCGCCTCGCGCGTCTGTTGAGGCGCGAGCGGTGCCTCCGGCGAGGTGACGCCGGCCGCCGCTTCCTGGGCGCTGCTCTCCTTGGTCGTCTTGCTCATTGGAAGCAGGAAGAGCGACTCGCACGCTTCGTCCTCGCCGCGCCCAATGCCAAGAAGACCGTCGTCCTCTTCGTCGTCGATCGTGCACTCGTCGAGCCCATCCTCCTCTTCCTCTTCGTCCTCGTCTTCCTCCTCGTCCTCATCCTCGTCGTACTCGCTGTCATTGTCGCTGTCGGCGCAGTTGCTGTACCTGTGGTTCAAGGGGAACGCCTCGGATTTCGCGCAATCCGGTGCCAGCATCCACCTCGCCTCATCCTTATCGTCACCCGCCGCCGGCTCGGCCTCCTCCTCGTCCTCCTCCGGGATCGCATCCGCCTCGTAAGTGGTGACGTTGGGATCAAACGTCACCTTCTTCTTGACGACAGTCAAGCACAAGTCGTCAGTGGAATCCCTAAACAAACACACACACATCAAACGCCCCATATTAGCACACCAGATCAAGCGAATTCCGCCACCAGATCAAGCCATCCCGTCGATCAGCTACACATCAACACGTACCTCAACTCCAGGAGCGTCGCCAGAAGCGGCGCGGCGGCGGAAACAACGTCTCCATCCAACGCGGCAGCCTTCTTGGGGGAAAGCCGCGGTGCGGCCTGTTTCAATGCAAAGTTCAAAACCACACAGAACACGTCCATATTTTTAGAATTGTGGATCGAGAGGAAAGAGATGGCGCTACTTACCCGGGCGCGGCCGGAAGGGGACTGAGCAGGGGAGCGTTTCCGGCGGCGGCGGCGCTCCTTGGCCCCCCCGAAGCAGCCAAGGAAGCAGCCCATGGCGTTCGCCGGCGAAGGCAGAGCAGCACGGGGAGATAGTGGAGAGGGGAGTGGGGAGGTGGAAGAGCTAGTGAAGAGGAGGCGGCATTTGCGGAGTCGAGAGAGCAAGCAAACGGAGGAGAAAGAGGAAGCCGTTGGGGAAAAAGGCAAGCGGCGCGCGGTAACGGTCAAGTTGACCCAGCTGGCATGTGACCGTTGGATGAATGGAACCGATGGCTACCGTGACGACCTTGCGGGGGCCACCGCAAAGAGGGACATGGAATCCGAGGAAAACAGCGACAGCTACGCGCTGGGCTGAAATGGGCCAAATCACTCTGGGCTGTTAGCCGTGCAGCGAGATGGGCTCTCTATGTTTGTATTGCGCTTCCAATCTCTGTGCAATCTGGCCTGATGATTGAGATTTCCAAATGCAAAACCAGAGATCTTTTCTGAGAGAATATATCGAGTAGCTGTCATAACAGTTGATGAGAACTGGATGAAAAATGCAATGAGAATCAGGAAGAAAAGAATTTTGGATGTTAGTCACTGCAAGAAGAAAAAGTAACTGATGGTAAACTCATCGTATTGCCATATCTATTACTATTGACAAAATCGGTCTGAATTCTGGCAGTGAAATAATAAATGCTACTCCCTCCATCCCAAAACAATTGTCATTCTAGAAAAAAGTGGGTAAAATTAGTAATAAAGAAAAACGACCTAAGTGTCCCTCAATAAATAAGGAATGCTTGAACTTAGGAGGGTAGTTAGGGATAAGATGAAGAGAAATTTGAATAGGAGGTTGTCGGCGAAACGGGACTGGGGGTATCCACAGTCGCCGGGGACGCGTGGGTCTTCGGCCACGTCAGTTCCCCGGGGCCACGTCCTGCTCGACTGACGACCGGCTGCGATCCTGTCTCTCGCACGATGTCCGGGGTCCGGGCGCGCCTCCCGGTCCCAGGATACGTTGCCCCCGGCCGCGGACGCGCCTCCCCGTGCCGGCCGTGTCTCCCGCATGGTGTCCGGGCCCAGGGTGCGCCCCCCACGCCCGGATGCGTCGCCCCCGGCCCCGGGAGCGCCTCCCCGTGCCCGGGGGCGCCGCCCCCAGACCCGGGTGACAGGCGACGGGGCGTGCCGCGCCCCGCCACCCGGTGGGACGCGCGTGGATTCTCAAGACGGCCCCCCGTGGGCCTGCTCCCTGCACAGTCCGAGACACAGCGACGTGCACTCTCACTTCTCAACAGGGTGCGCTGCTGTAGCCGTACACAGCCGCCCAGCAAGGGCCGACCAGACCAGCCGCCCGCAGCGGGCGACCGGGCGACCCGGCGTGCCTCCCGCACGGCTCAGCAAGCGGGCGTGGGCGACTGGACGTCTCTCCGGCGCGGCGCAGCAGGCGGCCACGAGCGTGCAACAAGACATAGCAACCTCTCTCTCTATGTACGGGGCATTGTGGACTCCCCTCGCCTATAAAGGAGGATCCATGCCGTAGACAAAGGCAGGGAGCTGAAGCTTCAACCTTAGACAACAGAGATCTCCCTCTCCTTCCTCGAGTCCGGTCACTGGTAGAACGACCGACGCCACCTCCGGATTCCCGGTGAGCTTCCGAGCTCCCGGGGCCCTCCTTGTAAACCACAATACCACATTCATCTCTCTCTCTCTGATAGTCCAAAATACAGGAGTAGGGTATTACGCTCCGGCGGCCCGAACCTGTACAAATCCTCACATCGATCCCTTCTCTCCCGCGCGGTTATCACGATTCGGACGGTCCGGACCTGGATCGGACGGTCCGAACCCTTCATCTCTCAGCTCAGGCCCGTGCACAGATACTCCCACAGGACGCCGCGTCCGCCTGGGGAACAGCCCCCCTGGCCGAATCTAAAAGGGAGGTCTCCGGACTTCCCGCAGTCGAGGTCTCATCGTCCGACAGCTGGCGCGCCAGGTAGGGGGGTTTTTTCTTCCTCAGGTGACGTGCAGGCATCCCCAACACCGACACTCTTCATGGCTGGAGGCCATCGTCTGCGGGACTCGGACGAGGAGTCAGGCGGTTTCACCCCGCCGAACAATCTTAGCCCTGTGACGAGTCCGCTGCATCCCCCTTCATCTTCCCGAGGGCACGCGGCCCGTACCCGATGGACCATGCGTGCCCCGCAGCGGCCAGGTCCCGCAGCCTCGGCCCCTTCCCTCGCAGAGGGGGCCGGCAGGTGCCCCGCCGGGTCTGCCGCGGCTTCGTCCATGAGGCGCGAACAGGCGCGCCGCACCACGGCGCGCCGTGAACTCGACTTCCAGACGGCGACGCCGCAAGGATCCCTCCTCGCAGCAGGAGCCCTCCTGCGCCACCCCCCGGTTTTTACCGGGGGCGGAGGCCGGGAGCGGCAGTGGCTGGATGAGGTCGCCAACCTGATAAGCGCGGCCCATCGCGGGGTCGCCACAGACAGCCAGGCAGGGGCCGGGAGCACCGGCCGCACGGCTTCTAGTGCGAGCCGGCCTACTGCCCCGAACCGGAACCAAGCCCGGGGCACTCCACCTCGCTTGGCGCCCGGAGCCAACAGAAGCCCTGGCGATCTCCGTACCCGGTTAAACCGGATGCGGGACCAAGAGGACGCCCGGGTCACATTGGAGCGACAGCGCGAATGGCGCACTGACGCCGCCAAGCACTCCGAGGCCCAGGCCTCCAGCTCCAACTTGCCGACGGAGACCCGTTATTCATCGCCCGAGCCTGCGCAGTATGGCGGCTCGGGCTGTTTAGCGCTCTCCCCGGGTCTCCGGCAGGTCCTTTGGCCGGCCAGGTTCCGGCCCAACTTGCCGGAGAAATACGACGGCTCCGTCGACCTTGCGGAGTTCTTGCAGATCTATACCACCACCATCCGGGCGGCAGGCGGCGACGAGAGGGTAATGGCGAATTACTTTCCCGTCGCCCTCAAGGCCCAGGCTCGATCCTGGATGATGAACCTCCCTGAGGGATCCATCCGCTCGTGGGAGGGTCTTTGCCACCAGTTCGTGGCAAACTTCCAGGGCACCTTCCTGCGCCCTGGCACCGAGGCGGACCTCCATGCCCTGCGTCAAAGCAGGGACGAGACGCTGAGACGTTTTCTGCAACGCTTCAGCCAGGTCCGTAATACCATTCCTCACATTGCCCCGCACGCGGTCATCCACGCGTTCCGCTCGGGCGTGCGCGACCAGCACATGCTCGAGAAGTTGGGCACCCACGACGTCCAAACCACGGCCGAGCTGTTCGGCCTCGCCGATTGTTGCGCCCGCAAGGAGGAGGCTCGGACGGGGAACAAACCGTGCCCCGAGACTCCCGGCCAGGGTCCCAGTGAGGGCCCCGAGTCCTCACGTTCCGCGTCACGCCGGGACAGGAGGAAGTGCCAGAAGGAGGCGGACGGGAACTTCGCCTTGGCGGCGACGGGCGGCCCCCAGCGCGACATGACCCGCGGGGACGACAACGGCGGCAAGCGGCCAAAGGCCGCGCGAGCGCCGCCCCCACCGGCGGCGGCCCGGAAGTGGTGCTCCGTCCACGAGACGGACCATCACGACCTCACGGAGTGCCGCGCCGTCCAGAACCTGGCGGAGCGCACCAAGAAAATCCAGCAGGAACGGCGGCAGGCCAAACCCGCTCCCGATGCGGAACAGCCTCTCGAGTTCCAAGAACCCGAGCATATCGTCGCCACCCTCGACGGCGAGGCGCACGCTCATTCCTCGCGCCGTGGCTTCAAGGCCATGAGGCGCGAGCTGTTGGCCGCCACCCCGGGCCCAGCGACGTCCCGCAAGCTGAAGTGGTCGGGCTCCCCGATCACCTTCGGCCCTGCCGACCACCCGGCCCGAGTACCCGGGGAAGGGCAGCTCGCCCTGACTGTCTCCCCTACCATATGTAACGTTAAGGTGGGTCGCGTCCTCGTCGACGGGGGTGCCGCCCTCAACATCCTTTGCCCAGGAGTCTTCGAGAAGCTCATGCCCTCGTTGCCCATTATTGGGATTACGAAGGGCCTGACTTGGCATCTTGGCCAGGTCTCGTTGCCCGTCACCTTCGGTGACCGCGACAACTTCCGCACCGAGCGCGTCATCTTCGACGTCGCCGAGTGCAATCTCCCGTACAACGCGGTGCTTGGGCGCCCCGCGTTGGTAAGGTTCATGGCGGTTACGCACTACGCGTACCTAGCGATGAAGCTCCCGGGCCCCTTGGGCCCGATAACTGTCCTCGGGGACGTGAAGGCCGCCCTCTCGTGCGCGGAGCAGCGCGCGGCCGACATCACCCCCACAGCTCCCGACGCGGCGGGCGGCGCGGGACCCTCGCTATCCCGTGCCCCCAAGGCGCGCACCGTCGCCAGCGACGTGGAGCCGATCAAGGAAGTCGCCCTCGGCGACGACCCGTCCCGGACCGTCAGGATTGGCGGATCGCTGGACGAGAAATAGGAAAGCGCGCTCGTCGCCTTCCTTCGGGCAAATTCCGACGTCTTCGCCTAGCAACCGTCGGACATGCCCGGGGTCCCCAGGGAGGTGATAGAGCACCGCTTGGCCGTCCGCGCGGACTCACGCCCGGTGCGGCAGAAGGCACGACGACAGGCCCCCGAGCGCCAAGCCTTCATCCGCGAGGAGATCGATAAGCTTCTTGCGGCCTGCTTCGTCCGCGAGGTCATCCACCCGGAGTGGCTGGCTAACCCAGTCGTCGTCCCCAAGTCTAACGGGAAGCTGCGTATGTGCGTAGACTACACCGACCTCAACAAGGCTTGCCCAAAGGATCCATTCCCTCTGCCACGCATAGATCAGATAGTCGACTCCACAGCGGGGTGCGACCTTTTGTGTTTCCTTGATGCTTATGCAGGATATCATCAAATCCGCATGGCAGAGGAGGATGAGGAAAAAACTTCTTTCATTACCCCCCAGGGGGCTTATTGTTATGTGTGCATGCCTTTTGGGTTGAAGAACGCTTGTTCTACTTTCCAACGCGTCGTCCGGGTAACCTTTGAACCACAGCTAGGCCGCAACATGGAGGCCTACGTCGACGATTTGGTGCTGAAGTCGCGCGACCGCGCCACTCTGCTCCACGACCTGGCCGAGACGTTCAGCAACCTTCGATGCACGAGGATGAAGCTGAACCCGGACAAGTGCGTCTTCGGGGTCCCGGCCGGCAAGCTCCTCGGGTTCCTTGTGTCCAGCCGCGGCATTGAAGCGAACCCGGAGAAGATAGCGGCCATCGACCGTATGCGTCTCCCGACCAGGCTCCGGGAGGCCCAAAGGTTGACCGGGTGCGTGGCCGCACTCGGTCGCTTCATATCCAGGCTAGGGGAGCGCGCCCTCCCTCTATTCAAGCTTCTCAAGAGCACCGGGCGGTTCGCGTGGACGGAGGAGGCCAATCAAGCCCTCGACGAGCTCAAGAGGTATCTAACTACGCCCCCTGTCCTTGTGGCGCCGGCGCCAGACGAGCCCTTACTGCTCTACATCGCGGCAACCCCGCAAGTGGTGAGCGCGGCGCTCGTCGTCGAGCGCCCCTCACCTACCAAAGTGCACCCGGGGCATCCGGGTCCCGGGCCCACGTGTGCTCCTAGTGGCAAGAATTCGCTCCCTCCCGAAGGAGCCGAGCCCGAGCTCCCGGTCCCTGACAGGCCGGGATCCGGGAGCACGCAGCAGAGGCCGGTGTACTTCGTCAGCGAAGTACTCCGCGATGCCAAATCACGCTATCCTCAGGCGCAAAAAATGCTCTACGCCGTTCTCGTCGCGTCCAGGAAGCTCCGCCACTACTTCCAGGCGCACAAGGTATCGGTCGTCACCTCCTTCCCCCTCGGGCAAATATTGCATAACCGGGAGGGGACAAGCCGCGTGGCCAAGTGGGCGGTCGAACTCGCTGAGTTCGACCTCCACTTCCAGGCGCGCCATGCCATCAAGAGCCAAGTCCTGGCGGACTTCCTCGCGGAATGGACGCCGGGGCCCGAGCCGGATCCCGTCTTCGACGACGCATCCCCGGTCCCCGAGCCGGCCCCCGAGCTACACCTCTGCTGGACAATGAACTTCGACGGCTCCTGCGCCCGGCAGGCCTCCCGTCCCAGCGCCGGGGCCGGAGTCGTCCTCATATCGCCCGCCGGGGATGAGTTCCGCTTCGTCGTCCACCTCAATTTCGGAGCCACCAACAACATGGCCGAGTACGAGGGCCTTCTCGCCGGCCTCCGGGCCGCGATCGCCCTCGGGGTGCGCCGGTTGTGCGCGCAAGGCGACTCCGAGCTCATCATCAACCAGGTGTCCGGGGAGTACCAGACATTGGATCCCCAATTGGCCGCGTATGTGGACGAAGTGCGGAAGCTCGAGCGCCATTTCGACGACCTCAGGCTTCGCCACGTCCCTCGCTGTCGCAACCTCGCCGCCGACGAGCTCTCAAGACTGGCTTCCTCGCGGGCGCCGGTCCCCTCGGGGGTCTTCCAGGAAGCCCTCGAGGTTCCCTCGGCACGCTCACCCGGGATCTCGGGGGCCGCCCCCGAGCCCGGAGCCGAACCAGACACGCGCTCCTGGTCCCAGGATTTGATCCTCGCGGCCGTACCCTGCGCGCCTTCCTGGATGGATGAAATCCGGGCATATCTCCTTCGAGCGCATCTCCCAGAAGACGACGCGGAAGCAGAAAGGATCGCCCGCTTGTCCAAACGCTACGTCATGGTAGAAGGGGACTTCTACCGACGCGGCGCCAACGGTGTCCTGCTCAAGTGCATTCCGCGTGAAACCGGCGCCAAGATCCTCACCGACATCCACGAAGGAGAATGTGGCAATCACGCCGCATTTCGATCCCTGGTCGGTAAGGCTTTCCGGCAAGGATTTTATTGGCCCACGGCTTTGCAGGACGCCTTCGACCTTGTCCGGCGCTGCCGCGCCTGCCAATTTCATGCTAAACAGAGTCACCAGCCGGCACAAGCCCTCCAGGTGATCCCCCTGTCCTGGCCCTTCGCGGTCTGGGGACTCGATATCCTCGGCCCCTTTCCCCGTGCAGCCGGGGATTATCAACATCTATATGTCGCCATCGACAAGTTCACCAAGTGGCCGGAGGCATTCCCCGTGATCAATATCGACAAGCATTCGGCGCTCAAGTTCATCCGGGGGATCACCAGCCGCTTCGGAATCCCTAACCGCATCATCACCGACAACGGCACGCAGTTCACGAGCGAGCTCTTCGGCGAGTACTGCTCCGACGTCGGTGTCAAGCTCTGCTTCGCCTCCCCTGCCCATCCGGCTAGCAATGGGCAGGCCGAGCGGGCAAATGCCGAGATCCTGCGGGGCCTCAAGACTAGATCCTACAGCGAGCTCAAAAAGCATGGCGTCAAGTGGATCGACGAACTTCCGGCCGCGCTCTGGGCGAACCGTACCACGCCAAGCCGGGCCACTGGGGAGACCCCTTTCTTCCTGGTGTACGGGGCCGAAGCTGTGCTGCCGTCGGAGCTGACCTTCGGCTCTCCCCGAGTAGAGCGCTACAGCGACGACCCCGACCACAACAGCATGTACCTCGACAACCTCGACTTCCTCGAAGAGCGAAGGCGGCGCGCCTCGCTTCGCGTCGCTCATTACCAGCAGTGCCTTAAACGCTATCACCAGCGTAAGGTCCGGGCCCGGTCGCTCCAGGTCGGGGACCTAGTCCTCCGCCGTGTTCTCACGCGTGCCGGAAGGAATAAACTTTCCCCCATGTGGGAAGGCCCCTTCCTGGTGATCGGTGTTCCCCGGCCGGGCTCGGTAAGACTGGTCCAGGAGGATGGGACCCCGCTTCCCAACCCCTGGAACATCGAGCATCTTCGCAAGTTTTATCCATAGGCGCATTCTGTAAGTTGCGGGGTGCTCGGGCCAGCGCCGGACTCTTCTTAGCCTCAGCGCTGGCCGGGGGCCACCACCATGGTGTCACCATGAATATTTCAAGCATAATTTTTGACTCCAAAATCCTTCACCGAGCATCTCGAGAAGTTCCGTCCGGAGCGGTAGCAGACTGAGCACGATTGCTGCGGGTCGGACGGTCCGACCCCTAAGAGGACGGTCCGATCGTCGGGGTTAGGACGGTCCGATTCCGGAACGGACGATCCGAACTCGACACCCACCCCGGGGCAATCTCCCGAGACCAACTCTGAGGGGCCTGAACCAGAGCAGTGTTTGGGCAACATCGCCGGGGCAGTTGCACGTCTAGGGGCGCGACACCCAGAGCATTCCAAGCCCGGGACCCCGGGTCCCGGTTCCATATCCGAGCCCGGGACCCCGGATCCCGGCACATATCACACCATATTCAAGTCAGGCCCCCGGGTCCCTGGGCCCCTCGCACCATAAGCGCGTGGCCCGGGACCCGCCTTCGGGGCCCGACACCGCGGAGCCCGAACCAGGGCGGCCTCACCAAGGCGAGTGCGAGCCTAGGAGCGTGGCGCCCGGGACAACCTCAACGGAGCGTGATACCCGGACAGCCTCGCCTAGGCGAGAATAACTCCCGGGAAATCGTCCCCGTACATTCCAAGCCCGGGACTCCGGATCCTGGTACCATATTCCAGTCAGGCCCCCGGGTCCCCAGGGCCCCCCGCACCATAAGCGCGTGGCCCGAGATCCGCCTTCGGGGCCCGACACCGTGGAGCCCGAACCAGGGCGGCCTCGCCAAGGCGAGTGCGAGCCTAGGAACGTGGCGCCCGGGACAACCTCAACAGGGAGCGATAAACCGGACACCCACAACCAGGCGAGGGCAACTCCCGGGAAATCGCCCCCGTACGTTCCAAGCCCGGAACCCCGGATTCCGGTACCATATGTAAGCCCGGGCCCCGGACCCCGGCGTATACCAAACCATGTCGTACACCAAGTCGCACCCCAGTCGGGGCCTCCGGGCCAATTTATCGGTAGCCATATCCTGTAAGTTGCATGCCTCCCGGGCCGGGGGCCCGCCCGACTAGCGCAGCCCCTGTCGCTGGGGCTTGGTGGCTGGGCCGTGGACTGCGCCCCGGGCGCCGTCGGTCCCCCGGGGTCTCGGGCCTAGCCCCCCGTCGGGCCGGGTCTAGATCCTCGGGACAAGCTGCGGTGCCCGGTCTGGCCAGTTCATTCCCAACCACCAGCCCGAGGCGCCGGGTGCTATGCTGGCCGGGGCCCCCATGTACATTCGTTTCCATAATCAACACTTTTATCATTATTTCCGGGCTCGTCCCCTTTTTCCTTTCCGTGTGTTGCGTTCGTGACAGTCCCGCCCCCTGGGGGGACGCCTTCGGGAAGCGGTCGATGTCACGCTTCGTAGCATGGAAGGGACAAGGGAACGGACCGAATACTCTCACAGTGCATCGTGTGCAGGATAGACCTGTCCCCGGCAGGATCAGGGGAGGGGCTCTCCAAGTCTCGACGGGGGCCGGGGCCGCCGACTAGCGGAGCCCCTGTCGCCAAGGCCTTGGTGGCCGGGTCATGGACCATGCCTCGGGTACCGACGATTCCCCGGGGTCTCGGGCGCAGCCCCCCGTCGGGCCAGCCTAGATTCCTGGGGCGGGCTGCGGTGCCTGGTCTGGCCAGTTCCTCCCCGACCATCAGTCCGAGGCGCCGGGTACTACGCTGGCCGGTGACCCCAGGCACCGTCGAGCGGCCCATCCCCGTGATACGGGGGGCCCCCGGATGCTGAAGACTAAAGGAGTCAAATCTACAGATTTCGCCGCTCCGCAAGCCTCGCGCCCGGTTGTTCACGGCCCCAGGAACCGGGTTCCTGGGATGGGCCACCATCACAATTCGCTGCTCCCGGAGACCGAGTTCCTGGGGCAGGTTGCCGCACCAGGGCCCGAGGGGGACCTCAGACTCTACGGTTGTTCTGGGCTCTCGGCTCTCGCTGCCGGTGCACGACGTTCCCGGACACGAGCCCCCGAACCCCAGAAGACAGCAACCTCCAAAAAACACAATAGGCCAAGGTACGAAAATATAAACATAATCACATACATATACAAATGTCTCTCTTTGTACCAGACAGGTAAAAGGCCAAGCGTAAGCATGATCGAGGCCCTGATCGTACGGGGGGCGTCACCGGAGTACTTGAGCCGAACCCGGGTGACGTCAGAGGGGAGCGCTCGGGCATGGAGGGCTCCGAGCCCGGAAGGCGGCCGCGCATGGTGTCAGAAGGAAGCCGGCGTCGTCCCCGGCCTCTTCGTCGGTCATCGGCTCCACCAGATGCTCGTGCCCGGAGATACCGTCGCACGGGGAGGGGTCCCTGGCCTTCTTCGGACCGGACCACAAGACTCTTCATCAAGCATCGGCTTTACAAGGCGCTCGCCGCGGTTGAGGAACCCTGCTTCCGGGGCAGCGGACTCGGCCACGACCTCCTCGCGAACTACCGCGACCTCCTAGGCGACCTCCTCGCGAACTACCGCGACCTCCTCGCACGCAGTGAACGCACACCCCCGAGACGCGAGCCCGGCCTCTTGGGCCCAGACATTTTCTTCTGGGGAGGGTGTTTCCTTCTCCCGCACCTCCATCTCGGACCGAGCACGGCAGGCCTCGTCGGCGGCAACCTTGGCGGCGCCCTCCAGTTGGACGCCGCGATCGGACTGTCCACCCTCCGATCGGACTGTCCGGACCACAGCGACCTCTCCGGTTCCAAAGAACCCGAGAGTGTCCTCGCTACCCTCGGTGGCGGGGCACGAGCCCGCGCCTCGCACTGTGGCTCCGAGCCGTCATACACTGGTCGCTGGCTGTGGCTCCGAGCCCAGCGGCAACCCCACAAGTGGAACATACCCGCCGCGTTCATCCCGGGGCCCCGGGCCCACATCGGACCCCGGCAAACAAGCGGCAAACTAGGTGGGCCCCACGTTCCCTTGTTTCTTCAAGACATGGCCCTGTTCCTGCCCGGAGTTGTTCCCGGTCGAGCAACAGGGCCAGGGGCCATTGTCGGCGAAACGGACTGGGTATCCACAGTCGCCGGGGACGCGTGGGTCTTCGGCCACGTCAGTTCCCCGGGGCCACGTCCTGCTCGACTGACGACCGGCTGCGATCGTGTCTCTCGCACGATGTCCGGGGTCCGGGCGCGCCTCCCGGTCCCAGGATGCGTTGCCCCCAGCCGCGGACGCGCCTCCCCGTGCCGGCCGTGTCTCCCGCACGGTGTCCGGGCCCAGGGCGCGCCCCCCCCCCCACGCCCGGATGCGTCGCCCCCGGCCCCGGGAGTGCCTCCCCATGCCCGGGGGCGCCGCCCCCAGACCCGGGTGACAGGCGACGGGGCGTGCCGCGCCCCGCCACCCGGTGGGACGCGCGTGGATTCTCAAGACGGCCCCCCGTGGGCCTGCTCCCTGCACAGTCCGAGACACAGCGACGTGCACTCTCACTTCTTAACAGGGTGCGCTGCTGTAGCCGTACATAGCCGCCCAGCAAGGGCCGACCAGACCAGCCGCCCGCAGCGGGCGACCGGGCGACCCGGCGTGCCTCCCGCACGGCTCAGCAAGCGGGCGTGGGCGACTGGACGTCTCTCCGCGCGCGCAGCAGGCGGCCACGAGCGTGCAACAAGACATAGCAACCTCTCTCTCTATGTACGGGACACTGTGGACTCCCCTCGCCTATAAAGGAGGATCCATGCCGTAGACAAAGCAGGAGCTGAAGCTTCCAACCTTAGACAACAGAGATCTCCCTCTCCTTCCTCGAGTCCGGTCACTGTAGAACGACCGACGCCATCTCCGGATTCCCGGTGAGCTTCCGAGCTCCCGGGGCCCTCCTTGTAAACCACAATACCACATTCATCTCTCTCTCTGATAGTCCAAAATACAGGAGTAGGGTATTACGCTCCGCGGCCCGAACCTGTACAAATCCTCGCATCGATCCCTTCTCTCCCGCGCGGTTATCACGGTTCGGACGGTCCGGACCTGGATCGGACGGTCCGAACCCTTCATCTCTTAGCTCAGGCCCGTGCACAGATACTCCCACAGGACGCCGCGTCCGCCTGGGGAACAGCCCCCCTGGCCGAATCTAAAAGGGGGGTCTCTGGACTTCCCGCAGTCGAGGTCTCATCCTCCGACAGAGGTGCTTGATATGATAAGTAGTACTATAAAGTAATAATTGTCATGGGACAAATTTTAAATGCTAGAGCGTCAATAGTTTGGGACAGAGGGAGTTCTGTATAATTCTACAAGCACATTGCTGACTACACTAGGCAAAAAGGGTTAAAAAAATTAAACCAAAGAGGGCCCTCCTTTTGGTAGCTTCCCTTTTTTTTCCTTTATACATGCTGTACGCCTGTACCCAGTGGTGTATAATAGTTTTAAGACTGACCAGAACTCCATGTTAAGGCCATTTGCTTATCACCAGTTCTTCCTCCATTGCAAAGTTAGCTACATTTGCAGTACCTCCTGAACAGAGATGGCTTGAGTCTGCTGAAGTGAGCTTATGTATACATGACTGTTAGGGGCATGCAGAAGCCAGCAAAATTGACGCACTACACCTCTTGCTACACATGCATAGAGCAACAGACTCCACATGGTGCAAGATGTGCCTGAGATTAAGCTTCGCGGTATTTACATTATTGAACACATGCAAGTATCCAAGTATTCATCATCAGAGTCATCCGAATCACTACAAAATATTAAAAGATTGTTAGAGGAAGATAGAGAGGCAGTGCAGCAAGATAAACTTGACTTTCTTGAATCGATTTTGAAATATAGTCAAAGATCGGAACAATTTCAATATTTTAAATGGGAGTAATTAAAGGCAGGGAGCTATTTTCAAATGTAATCAAAGGCCATACCATCAAACCCTGTCTTACTACCCAGAAAGAAAATATGATTCTCGACATAATCATTTATCTTTGTGCAGTAAATTGACTCTAATTGAAATGATGCCAGCAGGCATAAAATCAACTTGAGTCAACTAAGAGTTTTTGCACAAGTATACAAGGATAGTCTTTTGCAATTCTCTGTCCAAAAGCCAGTTCAGCTATCGCCAATAAAAATTTTGGCTCTGCCATCACCATCGAGAAATAGTATTTTAGAGGAAAACAAGAACGCTATGTCACCAAACATGGAAATTTTAGAGGAAAACAAGAACACTATGTCACCAAACATGGAAATCTATGAACAGGTAAAGCAAACATCATAAAGGACATAAGCCTACCACCAAAAACATTCCCTAGTTTAAAACTACTTCATAAAAAGTGGCCTCAAGGAAATGCTGCTACCCTCGTCATTCTCCAAGCAATCTGTGACTGAAGCCTATAAGCTAGTGTTTGATTAAATCCACAAAATGTAGTATTGATCAATTACTAATGTTCTCCTAAAAGGAAAGTTCATTTAGTGACTTCAGCTCAGCAGACGCGTTCATAACTTCATACTTCCAAACATCTAAAATTGTACCAGGCAACAATTGTGTCTAATTCTTGAGTTATATATTACATGTTAGTGGCATATTTCATTTAGCTACCAACTTTGTCATGGACTAGGTTTAGAAGGCCCTGGAACCAAGCAGGGCAAACACAAGTGCACAAGATAGGCTTAATCTCAGATCAAATGAGGTTTACTTAGCTAGTACAATTAAAAAGACTATCCTGCAATCGCAAACTTCTTTAATAATCGACGTTCCCATGCAGAACACTTGCAGATATCAAAATGGAGTTATGGAGGCAGTGATGATAGTTGTGATTTTATGTGGTTGTTCCTTTGAAGCGCAGGAATGTTTCCCGATCCAAATCAAATCCCAGCAAAATTCTGTGAAATTCCTATTACAAACAGGGCCTATAACATGTCCCAACTGGCTGATGCACAGATTACCCATGTTAGATAATACACAAAGTCTAGGGATGTGCCCCACAAAAGTTTATGTGGGAAGTTTTCTTCCGTCATCTACATAGTAGAGTAAGGATTATAAATTTCTGACAGTACTGTTTATCAGTACAGTCAATCTCCTTAAAGCTTGACCATACAATAAAAAATCCTGTACCACTAAGCCACCTTCAGGTTGGAGATGTGATCATATCCTAGTTCTAGTTGGCTGTTAATCAGATTGGGATGGAGCTAGAATCCCAGCAGAGACTAATCTATTATCTGATATATGTACGAGAAAAAACATATTTAGAAACACTAAACATTTCAAAATCCCTTTTGAGGAGCAGAGCACATCTTCAGTTGTAGGCCAGGTTGTGCAATTGCAGATTGCAAAATAATTATGTCACTTGATCAATGCTTTATTATTGTATATGCATGTGATCGAATTAACTTGTCTAGCTGTCCAGTTGACTGTACATATCAAATCATGTCAACCTGTATTACTTGTTTTAAGTACCACTTCTTGAACTACATTTAATAATGGTTAAAAGGGGGTATCAGATTGTCAATCGTGTACTGTTAATTAACATGTGCAGCTTCACATGTGCCACTAATATGTTCAATTAAACTAAATAAGCATAATTTAATAGGCATACAGAATAATTAAAACTCAAATGACAGGAAAGCTGAAATGGAAAAAGATATATCACCATCACTTGATTATAAAAGCTCCTTTGTTTTTTCATTTCACTGATGGACAGAGCTTCCTAAACTAACGTTCAGATGCAGCATCAACAAATACCATTTTTTTGGCTAGTAATGCATCAGAAGAACATGTCCAAACTAAACAGCGCAGACTTTTTCTTAACAGGTAAACAGGCTTGTAGTTAATAACGCCAGTCCGGCACTAGAAAATGCAGTAGGTTCCAGCTTTTAATTCATTTGCAATCTTTTCCCTCCTTGCATGCTTCATTCTGTATACCGTTTCATTTGAAATTCTGGATATGCCATGCCACCAACAACCATCCTTGACAGGACATCCAAATAAGAACGTTTAAGGCGCATGTGCCGATTGTTGTTCAGTCCTCAAAGAGGGAGCATGTGCCGATTGAGGGTCAGCCTAGAAGACATCCTTGCATGTCATTTACCAATCTGATCAGCCCTATGCACCTAATTTGTCTAGCCAAACAAAAAAACATTACCAGAATGTATCGCTATCTACTGTATACTTTGCAATCAAAGGAACATGGGAGTCTATAAGGGGGATAATTTGCCACTGCCCAAGTATTGTGCTTTAGCGTATCCTCATTCTATCTGCGACGCTACCCTCCGCGGTAACATCCTGTGTCACATTTCAACCTCCAGACAAATGTAATGAACTAAGAATTGCTGAGCCCAGGCACAACAAAGGATGGCCCCGCGAAATCTTAACAGAGTAGCTTATTATACCTCAACTGGCCGTGAATTCCCTGCACCTCCAGTGACTCGTTCACTTCTCCATGCCTGTCCGTGTTCCCACTGCCGCGCGCCGTTTCATGTCTTTTCCCTTTCAGGCCCTCTTAGCCGCACGTATGATGCCGGCCCGCGTGATGCGGCGACTCAAGCAGCCTTTATGTTGCGCTCCGACTATAGACTGGAGACTGCAGCGTCCCCCTTCGAGCCGCGTCTGGTTTGCGGCGTTCGGAAGGTCGCTGGTGTGTCGCTCGGGTATCCCCCGCCGAGCGAGGGAGAGGCCAGATTCTTACCGCCGCCGTTACAAGACACACTCCTGAAGCCGACTGCGGCCAATATCCCATGCGCCGGGTGGGGCGAACTTGCCGCGTCCAGCCCAAACCACGTTAGATCACCAGACGGGACCCCTTGACTCAATCTATGCCAGCGTCTGAGGTAGCCGAAAAAGAGCCGGAGCAACTTTCCAAACACCCAGCTGATTAAACGTAAAACAGAACCAAATCGACACAAAATCAAGCCATAATCCAAACTCAAAAGGAGGAGAGAATCAAATCCACCAACAGGGCCAGCGAAAATCCGCCGGAAATAGACAAAGCTGTGGGAGTGAGGGAAACCAACCGATTTGCGCAAAGCCGAAGGGGCCAGATCGAATGAGCAGGAGGTGGTGCGCGTGGGGCCAACGCGACGAGATTTTGAGATGGGAGAGGAGGATTCGGGGGATTGCGCCGTGCAGAATTGGTGGGGAGAGAGAGAGGAGAGGAGGATTGGAATCCGGAGGAAGGCGAATCCGGCGCTGCGGACGCAGGCAGAAGGTGGTAACGGCAAATCCGCGCGCGTCTAGGTTTACTTCCTCGCTAACCAATAGCCACCTCCTGATTTTCGTTAAGGTCCCTGAGATGAGAGTTTCGCGCTATTTATTTGTTGTTTATCAAGTTTGTCTATTTAGTGTATGTGTTTAAATGAGTGGTGATGTCATAAATTAAACTAGCTACTTTGAAAGCAGAAGTCAGAATAGATATTTTAACACCCATTAATTGTTCGGTAAAGAGATGATCCTTGGTGGTTATAAAAGTGGACACTTATTTAGGCCCTCTCAATCCTCAAAACCGGCTAACAACTCTCTAATTTAATACCTCCTCTGATTTTAATATTTAACTCTCTAATTTAATATCTCATCTGGTTTTTAATATTTGATGTCGTCGATTTTTGACATATGTTTATCCATTTATCTTATTTAAAAAATTTATATAATTATCATTTATTTTATTGTGGTTTATTTTAGATACTTTTAAGCATGACTTGTATTATATTTGTACAAAATTCTTTAATAAGACAAATGATCAAGCTTATATTTATAAGTTAGCGGCGTTAAATATGGAAAGCTAGAGGGAGTATAACCAGTTTTGACGATAATTCTGAACTGGAGGTAATTTTGCCATAGGGTCACTGAATTTTTTGTTTGGTGTGCACAACCATGGGACGGAGGGGAAGAGCGGGGCAGGATCTAGGCCACCCAAGTTTGGCAAATTTTTATTGAAGTGACTTAAATTTTATCCTATTTAAAAAAACATTATATTTCTCCCATTTAAAAAAACATTATTCACCCTATCATATCATTTTTTTTGGAGTCCTCTCGTCAGATAATTTTTGTCATTCCTGTCTTGCTCTCTGGTCAACGCGGGACAACAGTATAAGGGATCATTAGTGGACCTTAAGTCAATCCAGATTATGAGCTGTTGGAATAAAGGAACCTGAACTGTTATTAGGCCCATTGTGTAATGCAATATTAGGCCTGACACCACACCGTTTACTGGGCCTTACATATCTATTCCAATAGCTTAATGGTCTATTATTAGGCTTTGACAACTAAAACTTCCCTTCTAACTTTATGGGCTAATCTGTTGTTTTTTCGATTTGTATAGATGAATTCGAAGTAATACTTGTAGAGTGATACATCACGTATTGATTTATTTTGTTAAAATTTTTAAATTTTTAGATGACAGGTAAAAAAAAATGAGAGGATAAAAATCCACTTCCCAACTAGTTAGGTCATCCACGGTGATAGAGCGTACAGAGGTCATGCGTGGTGAAAGTGAAAACATACAGGCCGTTTTACAACACGGTGATAGGTCATGGATGGTGAAGCCGTACAGGCCGTCTCCAACACGTACGTTACGTTTTTTACTGATGGGTTGTCACGATGTCTCGCTTCTTCACTTCACATGAGCCCGTTCTTCATCTGCATCACGACGACAGCTTGGCTCCACGACGTTGGAGGCCGCGCACCACCTCGAAATCGAAGTTCCACCCACGGCGGCGACGACGTCTTCATCTGCACCACGAGATGTCCTTCCCGAGCACGACCTCGGCCCGGCATTGACGGCATGAACCTGTACGCCGGCACGTGCCGCAGCTTGCCGTCCTCCGTCACCCACCTCTCCGGCCTGTACTCCGCGCAGTCCTCGCCCCACACGCTCGCCGTCCTGCCCATGGAGTACAGCGGTATCAGGATGTTGTCGCCGGCGCGCACCGTGTGCCCGCTCGGGAGCACGTCGTCGGCGAGCGTCGCCTTCCGCTCTATCGGCCCCGGCGGGTACAGCCGCATGGACCGAACAGCGCCGCTGGAGGTACACGAGGGGTTGGTCTCCTCGGGCTCGAACATCACCATGCCCGCCGTTCTTGCGCTGCGGCGGCTTTGCTGTAAGCGATCGGCGCCAGCTCCTCCCTCATTCTTGACGCGACGCGCGGGTGCTTGATGAGGTTGAAGAAGAGCCACGCCAGCGTCGTGCCGACCGTGTCGCGCCCGGCGAACATGTAGTTGATGAGTGTCGCGTACATGAACTCCTTGGGCTTCCCGTCCTCGTCGACGTACTCCGGGTCGTCGATATAGGATGACACGATGTGCACGGGAGGCTCATCGCCGGTGGCCGTGTGGGCGGCGCCGGCTCGCCTTTTCTCGATCATCTCCGCGACGAACCGGCGGTAGCAATCGCTGTGCCGCGGCGAGCTTCCTCTCCGGGCCGATTCTTAGACGCCTCATCAATTTCCAGCAAGATACCGGCACGGTGTGGCGGAAGAAGCCGACCTCCATGACGGCGTCCATGGCGCTCGCGACGTCGACGGGCGGCATGTCGATGGACAGGCGGCAGGTGTCCACTCCGAAGACCGGTATGGCCGTCATGTCGAACGCGAACCTGGTGAACAGGCCCTGCAGGTCGACCGGCGCACCGGTGCTCGCAAAGTGGGCCAGGATGGGGAGGAGGCCCTTCTCCACCTTGCCGCGGCAGCAGGCGGCCATGAACGCCAGCAGCAGTGGGTTGCTCATGACGTGCTGCACCCTCGCGCGCTGGCGGCGCCACGACTCGCCGTCCGCGTTGAAGAAGCTGTCGCCCATGACGTCGAAGAAGGAGGCGAACTCCTCGCCCTTGGGGTAGTTGGCGAAGTTGGAGATGAAGATGTGGCGCACGTTCTCCGGGTCACAGGTCAGGAAGAACCGCAACCCGGACATCGGCGGGCGCGGGCCTCAAAGCTGTGCGGAGGCAGCGAGGAGCGCGGGCGTAGTCGAACAGGTGGTGGAGGTTAGCGACGAGGGAAGGGAGCATGCCGATTACCGGCCATTCGGTGGGAAGCAACGGGTTGGCCTTTGCACTCCTCGAGTGCCGGAGGTAGATGTCATGGGAGAAGAAGCGCGAGGAAGGGGAGGAGGACGACGAGGTCTAGCGGCTGGGTGAACGCCATTGTTTTGTCCATGTTAGAAGTCGACTGTTTGCTACTAACAAATAACCGCTGCTTGCCGAAAAGCGACAGCTCGGCTGGTTATAGGTAGGGAAGCGTCTTGCGAAAGCCCGAAATGCCGATGTAACCGCTCGGTTGTTTGACATTTCGTGCCGTTTTACTGAGAAACTGCTCGGTAAAATAGCCAAGGTTTTAAATGTTAAAACTAAAGTTTTTAATTTTTTCTGAAATTTATCGGTTTTGTTGGTTTGTATATTTTGGTCGACGAATGGTTTTGTAAATGCTAGAGTTCCTTACGCTTCCAATATAATAATATATGCTATCTCAGTCATTCGTCGTGCTTTTAGATGCTTCCAATATAATAATATATGCTATTTCAGTTATTCGTCGTGCTTTTAGATTTATGTATATGTATACATTAAAGTTCCGTAATTTTTATATTTGTTGTATTTAACTTAGACCAAGGTTAAAAAAAGGGATTGGATGGGCTTTACCTTTTTATGTTGTATTGTTTGACTCAACCAAAATTTTAAATCTGATTTGTCAGGGATGAGGACCATCTTTTTGGACGTTCTATTCTTTGATTCAATATCTTAAATCTGGTTTGCCAGGGATGGGCCTATTTTTTTATGGTGTGCTGCTCCATTATGTTATTGCGTACAGGTGCCTGCGGCCAACACGGGTATACACAGTACACATGATTCTCAACAACAAAAAGCTGAAAGGCAAATACACGTACAACCATGCATACATGCACATATTGAATACACTTTTTTCACAAAAGGAAAATATTTGCTGTCTCAAGAGATGCATTTACCAATTACCAGAACAATAATGTTACACTTATACAAAGTAGTATTATACATATACTCCCTCCGTCTCAAAAGATGGGAGACATATCCTATTACAACGAATCTGGATAGATCCTATCTAGATTCGTTGTAATAGATATTTCTCTATCCGATTCTAGTTTTTATATTTTGAGACGGAGAGAGTAGTTTACATTAGAAAAACCATTTTTGGCAATCGAATGTACTTTATACAGAGATATAATTTTTCACAAAATAATTCACTAGCAAACAATAATTACGGTGCAACACAAAACGTATTTTCCAGCCATTACATATACATGTGCGTAGTGTACTGTTTGAACAAGCAAAAAAAGAAAAAAAATCATAGGTGTCTGGATGATGGGATCTGCATAGGCCGAGGAAAACATTGCAATACTCTCTCCGTAAAAAAAAAGAATTTCTATAATCTTAATAAAATTAAAAGTAGAAATAAAGACCAAAATACCGGCTCATCAATAAATAGTATTTGTGAGGGGTAGTTAAGGGATATTGAAGAAATAAAATTTTTCGATTTACGAATCAATGATAGTTAAAAAGATAGAAGTTAATTTATTTTGAAACAAAATTTACAGAAGTTGGTTTTTTTTAACCTAAGGAGTACGAATAATTGCCTTGATGAGCCGGTCGGCCGATCGATCGGCGGTGGTGCATATGCATGGATCAGTCGTGGGCCTGCATGCAGATGCAGTACGTGTCCCCACCTTTTTCTTGAGGCATGGGGACCGTGCGTCGCTGGAAATATAAACATTTTTATACTTTCGATAGTTAATGTACTATTTTCATTAATAATCTGTATAAAATAAATTATTTTGAGTAAAAGATTGTATATTGTGTAATTATTTAACGATAAATCTAGCAATATTGTTGTTTTTTTCATCAATTATTGTGATTTTACATGAACTGTGGTCGATCTAGATTATGCAAGGGACGGAGGTTGGCTGAGGCCTTTGTAGACTGAGAGTGTTTTTTTCTAGAGTATTGGTTGGCTTTGATGTCTCCTGAGATGGTTGTGTTAGTAAAGGTTTATGCCTCGTTTGTTTGTTAACGTATCTTGCTTTTGCTTTGCCATGTTGTGAGGTTGGTAGTGGTTGACAGGGGAGCTGGTTCTCTTTTAGAAAACTGGTAACCCGGTATATGTAAAGACTCTGTTTGCTCTTTTGGCTTTTACAAAGCTGGGCTCTAAAACCTGTTATCTAAAAATATTATGATTTTTTATTAATAATTAAAGTTAAAAAATTATTTATTAGTACTAAAATGTTTATATCGTAAATGGATGGAGCAGTTAATTACTCGCAAGCCGCTATATATGCCACTCGCAAGTAAGCAACATTGATGAGTGTTTCGCCGGCGCTGTGCGTTACCTGGCTCTGGTTCTCTTTTGGCAAATGGTGCCAACTCAGGCTTCAGTTCCATGCGATTCTACACGTTGTCGCGCGGTTCAGTTGATGCCTCTACACACGTGTATATGCAGGTGGATGTAGCTTTAGAGAGAGAGAGAGGCTTACTGTCTTCTTCTCTCTAGCCTCCTCTTCTCTTCTTCCCTTTCTCTCTCTTCTTGTTTTCTATGGGAATCTAGCGATAGGGGGCTGGAGATCCACCTTATGTACATGGATTGTGGGCTTTCTTCTAATTTTCTTCAGCCATAGGACGTATGAGAATCCTGGATCTCATGCATGCATAATATTTGACTGAGGATGACACACCAGTATCGGACGAATCCGAGAGATCTTGTTTCATGCCGAGCGCATAGAAGCCAGTATCTGTGACTGCGAGCGATTTCAACACATAAGGCAGTCAAAATGTTACATCATGCTTATATCCGACTCTTCGAAATACTACTACAAGTCGCAGGGCCGAGCTGTCTCTGTCAAGCAAAACAAATCTCTGCTCTCTTGGATGAATATACACAGATGTATGTCCTTAAGTTATGCTAGG
>RYFJ01003873.1:0-54606 GCA_003991445.1 Oryza meyeriana var. granulata
TTAGGGTTTTTCTCGTGGTCCCTTGTCTGCGATCTGGCGCCCTTTACATGGTTCTCGCTCAATACGCCGAATTTCAGTTCAGGGATGGGCCGATCTAGAAAAAAAGTTTCACAAATACTTCTTTGGCTGGAACCATGACGATGAGACTGACAGATTTAACATCGGTTAGGCAGAGACTAGACGAAACGGTGCAGAATATGTCTAAGGTTTGTGGACGTTAGAAACCGATGTACGCTTGAAATTGAGTGACGGACATCTAGCTGACTTGGCTTTTCAGGGTCTGCTTAGCGCCAATTAAAGAGAAGATTCGTCGCAGGAGTTTCGAGTCCTGGCGCACCTGGTCCAGAAGGTATCGGCTTATGCAAGCCGATTTCAAGTGAGGCGAACAAGGATAAAATAATAAAGAAGGGTCTCAGGGTACAGGTTTATTCATCGGACTCAGTGATGAAGAATCCGATGCTGAGTCGGATTGGCGGAGTGGGCCTAGGAATAAGAAATCAGTACGCATGCCCCGTGGGTGAAGGATATCGGCAAGGAGGAGCGATATGAACTTCGATATTAATAAAGCCATAAAATTTCGATTTACTGTTTACAGGGAAACAGATACAACTTCCGCTAAATCATCGTAATTCCGCATCCAGCCAAAGAACTGAAGAAGAAGAGATACTGCATGGCACACACACGATATCGCACCACACCAATGGTGCAAAGTTTTTTGGTAACAAATTCAATCGGCTGTTGAACAGGGAGAGGATCAAATTTGAGGACAAAGGCCGATGAACATAGAATGGACATACCATTCCCTGTGAATATGGTTTGCAGGATCATCAAGGGATCAGGCCGATGGAGGAGGCGTTTGGGTAAGAGGACAAGAATTACTTCATCGGACCTGATAGAAAAATTCAAAGCCATGAAGAATGGTGGATTGAGCCATGACAGTGAAAGATATATCCGCATTGGGATTGGCCCGCTTTTTAGGTTCTGTTGGGATCAGAAATGAGATTGCCGAATTCACCAGATTGCCCGAGTGGCAGTAATATGGGCTATTGCATGATCAGCAGGAAGGTTTTCGTAGGATGGCTGCCTGGGAAAAGAGCATCGGTACATGCCGATTAGGGCCGATCCACGAAGAATTCTTTGGCGAAAATGATGAAGAGGAAGTACCATGAAAATCAAATTCACATCCTCAGTGTGTCAGTGGAATATTTAAAAATCAAAAGAGAAGGCACAGCGGTTACGACACCGGAGCAAAGGAGAAAACAACGGCGGGACTACAAGGAAGGCGATCAATCATCACAAGCGGACTAAGCGGGTGTGGTGCGTGAAGAAAAATGACGATCAGATTGGTCCATCGGCTTCAGTTAAGACATGGTTTTCTTTCACCTAGGGAATACAAAGCGTTTTCATTGATGAAAGGGCGATGAGGAGATGTTTTGCTCAGTTGACGCTGCGACCCGATCAGGCTATATTTGATAAACCTGAAGAATCTAGTCATCGCATTTGAAGCCATTATATATTCAGGGCTTTGTGAATGGGAGCCCAAAATGGCACTTGGGGAAGATGCTAGTCGATGACACTGTTATCTATGCCGTATGACGTATCGGAAGTTGGGGAAAACGCTGAAGATTTTGATAAAGAGTACACATATGGTGTTAAACGGGATTCGGCGGGAATTCTGGAGAACGAACACGGCGTGTTGAACGTAGGAATTAAACAGTGGGGAACAGACATTGCCTTACCCCCCGTTTTTTTTTTGTCATCGATGGAAAAGGATATCTAGTTACTCCTCGGCAGGGATTGGATTCACGCAAATTGTTGCGTGCCTTCGACAATGCATCAAAGTCTGATACAATGGCAGGGAGATCAAGTCAAGGTAATCCCAGCGGAATCAATCGACTCACATTGCGATGACTGATTTGCCAATCCCTAGGAAGCGATGGAATCGATTGTTTGTCCTGGAAAAGTATGGGAAGGGGATTTATTTAAGATCAGCCAGTCGGGAGAATACAGCAATCCGGCAAGTCAGTGCTCGGAACTATTACTCTGATGGGCACCATTGCAGACTTTGGAAGGGAAGTTAGGACAAGGTTCACTTCATGATGGAGAAATGGATATAGGACGGCAGGAGATAGGAGACCAGACCGACGTACATAAGTAAAAAAATATGTCCCTGAATTCCGAGGAGAGATGTAATAAAATTTGTTAAAAGAGTTTTCCGGGATTGTTGCTTGGATATCATGAAATGCTAGGGTTAAGCCGTCCATTAATTGAACATGCGGCTTCCTATTAAACGCCAAGGATATATCGTGCTGTTTACGGCTCAAAGAGATTTTACGGGTAGAGTTTTGAGCCATCAAAGCCGAATTAACAAGGGTTATAGTGATGCAAAGTTTATAAGCCGTCGATATGCTAAGTGGGTTTCTAATATCGTCCGGTGGCAAGAAGATATGGAAATTGAGGATATGTATCGATTTCCGGGGATTGAATAAGGCTACCCCAAAGGATGAATACCGATGCCGCTAGCGAGATTTGTTGGTAGATGCAGCATCGGGCCACCAGATTATTAGCTTCATGGATGGCATGCGGGTACAAATCAGATTTTTCTATGGCTGAAGAAGATATACATAAGACTGTGTTTCGATGTCCTGGAGCTATCGGTTTATTGAGTGGGTGGTAATGACGTTTGGATTAAAAAAGTCCGGTGCGACTTATCAGAGGGCCGATGAATTATATATTTTATGATCTCATCGGGCTGCTAGTGGAAATTTAACATCGCGACGTGGGTTGGTTAAATCCAAGCAGTGAAATTGAAAGCCATATAGCCGATTTGCCGAAAAGTGCTGGACAAGGGCAAACGAATACGGATAAGGATGAATCCCAATAAATGCACTTTTTGGTGTATCGGCTGGGCAGTTTTTTGGGTTTTATGGTTCAAATTGAGCCGATGGAATTGAAGGTTAGTCAACGGAGCATTAGAGGCCATTAAGTACAGAGCGCACCAAGCAACAAGACAGAGTTTACAGTCATTGATCGGCAAGAATCAATTTTGTAAGGAGTTCTATCAAAATTTTGTCAGGAAGGATTGAATCTTTCACTCCGTTATGAAGTTGAAAAAGCCGAATTAGAGTTCGTGTGGGGGCCAGATCAGCAAGAAGGCAATTCGATGGAGTTAATGAATTATTTGTTTAGTGTCCCTTCTGGCTGCGTCTGTCTATGGTTAATCTCTAGTCCGTGCTACGAAATAACGGAGTTTCATTTAACGTCTTGGTTAAACGCTTAATCGTCCGGCGTGGGATGTTTAGGCTGTTTCTCAAGATTGGTGAGAAACCGCCTGTATGGCACTGGGTCTGTTTTATTCAAGTATGTCTTTGCTACAGCAAGCAGAATAGAGGTCGTATTGTACATGGGCTTATGGATGTATAGGTCTTTGGTGGATATTGTTGTGGGTATAGATTGCTGCCGTTTTCTCTTTTGTACGGAAATGAATGCCCGGGTCTTGTCTCTTATAGACGGTTTCTCGTGCACTGTATAGTTTCTATAGGCAGGGTTATCAGTCTAGTCTGCTGTTGATTCTGTATGCGTGTAATTTGGCTCTTGGTCGTGTGCTCATTGTGCATGAGTGTTCTTGTGGGTGCTGCGCAGGTGGTAGCTCAGTTAGTTCTGTCGCGCTCAGTCTTAGACCAACGGCGCGAGGGCGCCGAGTTGGTAAATGGATCTTTGCCTTGCGAGTTCGACTTGAGATATGACAGCTGAAAAGCGATCAAAGGGAAAGCCAGTGGCCGATTTTCATTGGTGCACACAGAGGGTTATTGAAAATCAGTGCTGCGCCGGACTCCGGGTTGGAGTGGGAGGCGAGCATGTGTCTGTGGATGGATCGGTCTTGCACCGCGCGGAGTCGATTATTGGCGGGCTGGTGGCAGTTCGGTGTCCGCGTCCGGGGAGCAGCCGTTTTAGCAGTTTGCTTTTCAATTATTAACTTAAGAGTCTTATTTCGACTAATGCATCTAAGACCTCATTACCTTCGCATGCGGAGGGATGAGGTAAGGATTGTTGATGGTCGGTATTCAAAGGACTTCAACTCTTAAAGGAAATCGGCGGCTTATTCGTCAGTGACAGATTCCGTTGGCGTTTTTCCTTACTTATTTGGTGGTCTCAAATTGGGTCGAAACTTGGATCTGTGCGTGGTGGACTATATAGTATATTGGGCAGGGATGAGTATGCTTGAGGTCAAACTGCATTGCAGAAAGTGGGCAAAGATTTCCTATCTGTAGATAGGATTTCCGGAGGATCGGCTACACGTATGGATCATATCCCTCAGACGAAGGAAAGTTCGTGTTGTAGATGCGAAGTGCACTCTTGCGTCTATATATTAAGCTGTGTGGTTATTCGCTTGAGTAACGGTTGAAATTGCAATAGCCGCTAATGATATTACAGGAATAAAGCCGATGATTGGCGCAGGAAATAATGGGTATCTGCAAAATCCATCACAATCGGTTTCTAGGAAACTTTGGTATAAAGCTACCTAATAGGTGCTGCTATGATGGAGAATTATATTCTGACCTTTTAAGGAGTTCTGCTGAGGTGTCTGAATTCGGAAGAAGCCAAAGTGGTTATGTGCGAGTGTGCACGAGGGCGTTTTGTGGAACTCATCAAATCAGCTTTCATAAAGAGAAATGGGTATTGAGAAGAGTAGGATACTTTGGCCGACAATGCTGGAAGATTGCTTCAGGTACATAAGGATGTAAGATTGCCAGAAGTTTGGAAAATATACAGCGGGCAAACCAGCATCGGCTATGAATCCTATCATTAAACGTGGCCGTTCAGAGGATGGGGAAATTGATATGTCGGCCAGGTTTTATCCTCCATAAGTAAAGGACATAAGTTCATATTGGCAAGCAACAGATTTTTTTACAAAGTGGGTGGAAGCAATCATTGAAGAAAGTCACGTCCAGGACTGCGATTGAGTTTGTAAAGAGCATAAATTTAATCGGTTTGAAAATTTCTTAGACGATAACTCCGGATAGGGATCTATTTCATGTCGATGAGTTTCAACATTTGTCTTGCCGGAGTTAATGGGAATTAAGTTATTTTGTAATATTCATCACCCTGGTTTCATTTTGGCTTCATAGCCAATGGACAGGCAGAAGCCTTCAAAGTAGGAGAGAGTCCGCATTCAAATTATCAAGCGGACATGCCATCAAGATTGGATTGGAACCAAGAACCACGACGATGGCATAATATCGATAGGCTACATTAGCCCGATTCTTTGTGGGCCTATCGGATGCAATGTATCCGCGACTACTTACGTCGAGTGCCACCTCTGGCATCAGATTTGGTGATGTGTGGAAATGAGGCCAAGTTTGGCTTTGCGGGAGACTAGACATCTGGCTTCTGATGAAGGATTTTTCTGCTAAACAATCAATTGTGTCTCTGACCTGCATTCTTATATGACTTTAGATTATGTAGATCCGGGAGTCTCGATACTTCAGATGGTGATGTTTAGAGGCCTGCAGAATCGGAGGTTGTCAAGGGCCTGCGTGGACGAGGATCGAGAACGGTAATAGGACGTACATGGCACAGGTCATGAGGGCTGACGTTGAGTATACAAATAGTAGACTCGAAATAACGTGAATATCTATGTATCGTAGGGCGAGGATCAATATAGTTTGTTATGTGGAAATTACGATTTCCTGCACGATGGGGACACTCGAGAGAATAAGTAAGATTTGTGGAAATTGTGGTCAGATCTAGGTTGCGTGTAATGGCCCCGAGCTCTCAAGGGATATATTCGTTCTAGTAGATAGGCAAGGCTCAATACTATGTTGAAGTATTATGTGGGGTTGTTGATGTTAATGCCTCTAGACGCGCTTGTGAATGGAGAAGTATCTCTCTCCAGAAGAGTAATTGATGCCGTATGCGTTTCTGATCAACTCCTGAATTTTGCTGGATTTAAGAATGTGGCCAATTATCTTACATGATTGTGTGCTCAGCACAAGCATATGAGTGGATATTTCTGTCCTTCTGCTTGATTAGAGAATCGGAGTCCGATATACATGCATCACTCGTCGCGTCTTAGATCAATAAATGTACATAACGATCTAAAGCAACACGTCCTCGTAAACAAGTGCCACGGAGTTGTAGTAATGTAAGAGGACGGATCAGAGATATTACTCTCACAACAAGGCAGTATGATCAGGGTGGGCCCCGCTGGTATATTCATTCGTCAATATTTCTTGGAGGCACCAATCAACTGTCTCACGGCATCAGTAATGTTAAACGTTTCTTAATATCAACAAGAATGTCTTAGTAAGATCTCGAGTTCTTGGAATCGGGCCATACAACTGAGGCTGATTCTCGCTGTCGATTTTCATTTATGGACTTTAGCGGTCATTACTCAATCTCTCCTCGGACTTTGGAAATTGGGATGTCATGTTAACTGTTCTTTGATGCGTTGCACGCATAGACACGTGACTCTCGTGCGCTACTGTCTGTGCTGCACCTCGCAACTACTCTAAGCCGACCTTCTTCGCTGCATTCTTTGCTCGAATTGTGAGCATGCACCGAGGTAAGCCGTACATGACAGAACTCTTTAAACATGAGTCTCTCTGTGATGTGTTGTTGCGATGATCCTTATAGACTTGGATTGTCTTCGAAATTGCCAGCACCTAGATTCGAGAGTAAGCTTTATCTCTCCAATCTCGTTCATGCTTGATTCCCATATGTGAGATATGGAGTTGCATTTGAGAGGGCAGGCGCAAATTCATTCTAAGCTTCTCGTCTTGTCAGTTATGAAGCTGCTAGCCCGATTCGTGATTTTTGGATGTCCTTTGGATTCCATCTTTCGTTCGGTTGCGCAGCCATAGGTCAATCGGCTTTATCTGATATCATTATCGGCCTACTCTTCAATATTCACGCTTAGACTGTAGCTGTTATACAGTTGGAATTTGTGGCGAGTCTCAGGTATGGCTGCAGGGGGTCGTGTGTCGATGAGCCGAACGCTCTTCGGGCAGGTGTTGGGGCATGCAATCTCATACAAATCTTGCCGGATCGCCGTAATTCCTCCACCACATGCGTCGTAGGTTTTCAGCAGACGACTGATGTTTAGCAGGTATTCGCCGCACGTCGGCTGGAAGGATGGCTTGGTTGTTGCACTCGTGGGTTTCTTCATCTGCCTCCAAGTACTTGCCGATGTCGAAGGAAGACCAATCGGCTAAGGACTGGCAGGTTGACATCGGTAAAGGAGCTTAGTAATTAGTTAAAATAAAGTATGGTTTGTGACGAAATACCTGAGGCAGGGAGGGGCAGCTTGAGGAGTGACATCGGCATCAGATGGTTGATAGGTTGTTCTTCGAGATGGCCGATGTTGCGCTGCAGTAGGAGCAACTCCAGTATCGGCTTCAGGGCTAGATGACGGAAAAATTGGAATGGCTGCGAGGTCAACTCGGCTTGATGCTTGCAAGATGTCAGCCAGAAGTTGGAGGTTGGGGGCCGATGATTTCAAGCTGGCATAAGATCGATAGTGTTGAAGTGGGAAACAGATTTACTGACGAGACTGTGGCATATACCTGCGGGGATGAAGGAGTCGATGTTGTTTGAGTCGTAGACGGTGCCATGATCAGCGGCAATCGGCCACTGATTTTCTATCTTCTTTGTGAGGGCGAGATGCAGCTTCTTGGCGGATTGGTCCTGTCGCCGTGCGCGCCGCAGCAGAAGCCGATGGAAGGGGAAGCATCATTGCCCTAGGCTGTGGGTTGGCTGATGGTGGTTGGTATATAATCGGCCGGCCAATGTGCTTGTTGTCCGGTGGCTCCACATCAACAGCCTGCAAGATAGATGTAAGAGATGATTGGAGACAAAATAAAGGGTGATGGATGTTACTTCGTCATCGGAATTCGACATAGTGGGTTGAGGCGAGAGCAGTAGTGAATGGCCGATGAGTTGAAAGGTGGTTTCCTCCATTCTGACCACCATCGGGAAAAGAGCTTTGGTGTTGACGTGATCTCCACTTCGGCGGCGGTGGCCCAGAGATAGGGAATCCTATTAGTGTCCGTAGCCGATGCGTACTCTAAGAGTGCTATTTACATTTCCGGCCTGCGGTTTGTCGATGAAGAAACAGCCGATGGGAGTTGACCGAGGCAAGCTGGCAGGAGCTACTGTTGGTGATAGAAGTTCATACGATGCTGTGATCGGCCTTGAGAGAAGCCAGTCGTAGGACGACAGGGAGTATGGCCGATAGGAATATGGTCCTTCGATTCATTCATCGCAGGACGTCAAGTGGATTGAGTTGGAGGGATCTCGAATGATGATGCATCAATGCGAACCAATAGGTGGCGTCCTTGGTAAAGCCATAATAAAGGCTTTGAACCATTGGCCGAGTCCGACGGGAAGTCATTTTACGCCAGGAAGAGCCAATGCAGGCTTTCGCCCATTAGTTTGCATGGCGGTAAGTGGGTTTTGTTCCTCCGTGTGATCGGCTGGGAAAGTTTGAGTGTGGAAGAGGTACGGGAATTGCCTTGATGTGTACACGTTGAGCCATAACTGCACAACCACGAAGACCTCCGATATGGCAACTGGCCTGGTCGGCCCGATAACTTGAACCGCCACATGATGCAGCAGTTGAAATAAGTGGCGCCACAGAGATATTTCCCCAAGGGAACTTGTTTCCGCTCGTCAACGTTCGCCAGACATTGCATATTGGTTGTGGACAAAGGTTGCACCGCCGAAGCCGAACGTTAAACCACAGATTCAAGAAAGCGACGTGTTCCCGATCATCGACTGGTCCAGTCCTTTGTTATGGATTCGATATGTACTTGGACAACCCGATGTTCTTTGCTGAAAGCCGATGGGTAGGCTTGAATTGGAGATTGAAGGGATTGATTAACTTGTTGGTGTTGAGACAGGTAAGCATGTTACATCTATTCAAGTTGGGGTCATCGGCCCATGTCCAAATAGGTAGGCGTTGGAGGGCGTCTAACCAGAAGTATGAGGCCGCTGCAAGCCAAGAGTTGCATTCGCTATTATCTCAGCCAGTGAGAGATTGATGCGTGGCCGATGTTGCTTCGTCCGCAAGAGTTCTCTTGGTCAGCCGGATACTCTGTTGTACCAGTTCCTCCACCCGGGAAGTTTGCTCGGCCCATGACTGAAACTGTTGTTCCATCGCTGACTAACATGGCAGAGTTCTTGAAGGGGATGCGTTGAGTTTCGGCGTTGATGAAATCTGTAGGATCTCACTGCCCATGGGACCGATGGTAGCAGAAGTTCGGGTAATTTCGGCGGCCGAATAAATCGTGGTCTCTAAGGTGCTACAATATACAGGAACACGAGAAACGAAAGAGATTGCGGTGGCATCAAAATTGGTCTCTAAGCTGCTATAGGTAACAAGAGAACACGAGGATGCGGAGCAGTTGCAATCTAAGGTTTGGCGAGATGAAAGACGATTGACAAGGAGTACTCTGGATGGCTTTTGCGGAAGCCATTGCGGAGAAGAAGATGAGCGTAAGTTATCGGGGTTGACGAATGATAACCGCCAGCGGTTTTCCCTAGAAGCTTCCGCCGGGTTGTTCGAAGTCTGGAGGAAGTTGAAAGGAATCTGGTGAGTGAATGGAAAGAAGGGGGGCCTTAGGTTAAAAAGGGCGAAGCGGCTTATAGAGGTATGATGACCGGGCGGAATTGAGGCGTTGGCACGTTTTCAAACATTTAAGGAAAAGTGGGCTACCTTGGGCTGCCTCGTGTGAAAGGAATTAAGCCCAACAGAGAATTTCGAAGTGTCGGATACAACTCCGAAAATGGGGGGGGGCATTGTTTACGCCAAATCTTGGGTACAAAGATCTTTATTGGATTCGGTTAAGGAAAAGACATGGTTTATGGCGAGAGATTAATCAGATAGCCAAGCCGAATTCAAGAAGGAATCGTGAAGACCTATGGAGAGGCAGTTAGTATCTTATCTATAAATTAGGTAGGATAAATAAATTTTTCTAGGAAACCTGATCATGGCCGATCAGGACGTTGTTGTTTTCTTTATAATTAGAAACTCCTGTTTCGCATTCTGATAAAGGACTGTATCTACCTCAGGGTTACACTCGTATTGCCCGGGTAGCACGTTGTAAACTCTCAAACAAGTCAATACTAACTTGGCGCATCGCCATCCTATTCATGGGTTCTTGCTTCTCGAAAGCTCGGTTGCATTGGTTTAAGGTTCGACTCCTGCTTGCGAGTGCGTAAGTCTTCTCGTTTACTCTGTCTGTTGTTCTCCGTCTTGTCGTTTTTGTTCCGCGTCTGTCCTTTTTTTTTTCGCTTTGCTCTTGTCTGCCGAGTGCCCTACCTGGGTTTATCGATGGTCTTATTTCCTGGTTGTAGTTGGAGGCTTTGCTCCTCTTTGGCGGTTTTCTTGAGTGGTGGGCCTGGGTTCCGTGGGTCCGATTGTTTGGCTGGTCATTACGTTCGGGTTCGATGCGTAGCGTTGGGGTTTACTACTTGTTCCGGCTTTATCTTTCTGCCCTTAGCGGCATTACGCTTTTTTATGGTTGATGGGCAGTCTTCTGTTTTTTGCTTCTGTTGTCGGTGTGCTTTATCGTCGGGGGCTGCTGGTATTTCGAGGCTAGGTTTTTGGCTTGTATCTTCTACCTGGCACGTCCTGTCTGAGTCTGATAGTATGTCTATGTCACTATTGTCAGAACGCGTGTTTTGTCTATAGGTTATCGTGCGTCTTTGAGTCGGTTGTGACGCGTTCAGCGTATTTACTTATCATCAGCTCGGTCTTCTTTCTGTGGTTTGCCGCTTCTGCGTCATGCTGTGGTTCTTTGGAGATCTCTCGGGCTTTCGGTGGTCTTGCTTGTCTCGATACCTTACTCTTTCTGGTTAGGACGCTGTGTCTCTCGCCGCGTGATAATTATTCTGCTAGGTTGATGTCGGTTTGCTTTTGCGATGCGAAGTTGTTTTTGTTTCTTCGGTGATCGTCATTCGTATATGGGCTCGACTAATGTTGATCTAGTCATCTGTTGGGTGTTTCTACGAGTTCGACCTTTGACCTTCTGCCAGGAACTAGGTTTGGCTGGCTGAGCATTTTTTGTTACTGGCCTCTCTTAAGCGTCTCGATCCGCATGCCTGCAGTTTCCTCATATCATAGAGTTTCCTAGCTGCCTTGGCTATCTTGAGTGTCGCTTGGCGTCGGATACGTGGCTTTGGTTCGTGACTTAGCTATCCTTCACTTGTACTCGACCGGGCATTACCGCTTGTCGTGTGGATTTTGACTCTCTTATGATTAGACATCTCGGCCACTATGATTTCACGCTTGTCCCTCCACGCGGAGCCGATGGATGTTTATGCAATGGCTCTCCTCCGTGCCTCAAAAGTGTGAACTGTCGGGTGCCTAGCCTGATATGGTTTATCTTTTGTTAATTAAGGCCGATTTAATTGTCGTCACGTTCTCTTGGTCTTACGACCGTGGTGCTCGCCGCTACAGGCTGAGCCTACCTTGTGGGGCCGTGGGGGCGCCTATGGTGGGGTGTCGCGTCTTCTATTTCGTGTCGTGGTCTGTTTGGTGCTGTTTTTGTGGTGGCGTGTGTTTGTTCCTTGGGGTGGTGCGTTTTGTTTCGTCTGGTCTCTCAATAACCACTCTGCCGCGCTACCGTTGGTAGTTAGTGAGAGCTCCGTGCCTGTGTCCGGTCGATGCCGTCGGCACCTGTTCTTGCCTAGTTCTACCTATCGCTCCTGACGTGCTGTCTCTTTGGTGATTTCCGGCGTTCGTGCGTCCGCCTTACGCTCAACCTGCATTGTGTCCCTTGTCTCAGGTTCTGTGTGCCCATGTGTCTGTCTGTTCACTGCGTGCAATGTGCACCAGCGGTGCATCCGCCGTTCACGGTCTTCCATGCTTCGTTCTGCGCCCCGCCTGGACGGCGTGGACGCTGCTTCCTTAATGACGGCCCTTCCAGATTGGGATATTTGTGCCTTGTCTTTTGTGTGTGTTTGTGGTTGATTTTTCGTGCTCACTAGGTCAGGATGGGAGATGTCAATCCAGTAAGACACAGGGTCGCCCCGCGAGCACCCCAGACAATTGGCAGAAAATATATTTGTGTAAAGTCTTGACGTGACTGTACTGGCCTTGACACATTACCTATCCCACTTGCTCCGACTGGATCTCGTCTGTCGGTGTCTCTTCGCTCCTCTCACACTTCCGATTACCGCTCTGACGTGCGTTGTTCACTCCTCTCTCGCAGCCTCATCCTCCTCCTCGCGCTAATGCAGCTCAGACTCGCGCACTCTAGACGCCCACTTCCCAGCTTCCCACAATGTCACCGAGTACGAGGCACTCATCCATGGGCTCTGCATCACCATATCACTCGGCATCCGTCGACTGGTTGTGCGAGGAGACTCCCAACTTGTGGTAAACCAAGTCATGAAGGATAGACATGCTCGAGACACCATGGCCGCATACTGCCAGGAGGTCCGCAAGATGGAAAACAAGTTCGACGGGCTAGAGATAACACATGTCCTACGACAATACAATGACGCTGTAGACGAGCTAGCAAACAAGGGATCGAAGCAAGAGGCGGTCCCGACAGGGATCTTTGTTGAGCAACTCATGGAGCCATCAGTCAAGAGGAAACCAACGCCAGAGCAGTCGGGAGGCGAACCTACCCCGACAACAGACGAGGTACTGCACATATGTCAAGATTGGCAGACTCCTGTTCTCAAATTCCTCCTGGATGATGAACTCCCAGAAGATCTCAGTGAAACTGAACGAATTAAACATCGAAGCAAGAATTTCTTAGTCATTGAAGAAGACCTGTACCGAGGAAGTGCATCCGGTGTCCTCATGCGTTGTGTCACACGAGGAAGGCAAGCATATCTGCCGTCATCCACTCGGATATGTGGCAACCATGCCCATCCAGGACGTTAGTCGAAAGGCTTACCGCAGGGATTTTTCTGGCCAACAGCAGTAACAGGTGCTAAAGACATCGTTCACATGCGAGGGTTGCCATTCTACGAAGACAAACCAATCTCCCAGCCCAGGAGCTCCAAACAATCCCAATCTCTTGGCCCTATGCAGTATGGGGGCTTCACATGGCCAGGAGGGTTCACACACTTGTTCGTCGCGGTGGATAAATTCACCAAGTGGATTGAGGCCAAACCCGTTTCAACCATAACAGCGGCACGAGCAAAGAACTTCATTATGAGTATACTCTACTGATTCGGAGTCCCCAACCGCATCATCACCGACAACGGTACTCAGTTCACGAGCAGCGTGTTTCACGATTTCTGTGACGACTTCGGCATCAAGATCTGCTATGCGTCTGTGGCACACCAGCGGAGCAACGGGCAGGTTGAACGAGCCAACGGTATGGTCTTACAGGGTTCAAGACCAGAATATTCGACCGACTACAACCATACGCAGGCCAGTGGTACAAGAACTCCCATCTGTTCTCTGTCTCTAAGAACCATGGTTAGTTGGCAACAGGCAATCCCCTTTCTTCTGGTCTATGTGCCGAGGCTGTGCTTCAACGAGTTAGAGTTCGGCTCTCCGCGAGTCCGGGCTTACTCAGAAGAGATTTCCAACAACACCCGATTGGTCGAACTAGATCAGTTGGAAGAAGTGAGGGATATCGCAACAATCCAGTTAGCAAGGTATCTTCAAGGCCTGCATCGCTACCACAATCGCAATGTCCGTGGCTGCGCCTTTTTGGTCGGAGATCTCGTCTTGAGGAAAATACAAACCACCAAAGACAGGCACAAACTATCCCCAATCTGGGAAGGGCCGTTCATTATAGCCGAGGTCACGCGGCCAAGCGCCTACTGACTGAAGCCTGAAGACGGTGCCCTCATCACCAACTCATGGAACATAGAATAGCTACGTCCTTTCTATACCTGAGTTTCTTATTTTTTCTAGGTGTACATTTCCAGTCAGACTCACTACGCCGCTTGTTTCAACCGAGTAGTGAGTCGGGGGCTACATGTATCTTATATGCTCTGTCAATAATATACGAGCTTATTTTACTTAAGTTACGAAGCTTCACTACGACTTTATTATGTTTGCCTGAGTATAGCTTTTTGCGGTGAACAATTTTATTAAGTTCCTACAGACTAACTCGGTGCAGAACATATAATCGAGTAAAGCTAATGACAACTGAGTAATAAAGCTTGGCGGCACTGCATATATATTTACACATGTCTTTACAAAAAAACCACAATACACCGACTGCTTGACGTACTATTTTTACAAATCCAGATCCCTGGTGATAATCTCTACAGTTGGCCACGCCTTGGCTATCAGCTTCAGCGCCTCCTCAGGAGTTGTCTCCTCAGCAAACCCCTCCCCGATGGCTTCAACATCTGCCCTTGGGTAGATGGACTTGGACATAGCCAGGGTTCGGGCCACGCCAGTAATGACATGCTCATCCGAGTCCCTTTTCAGGGCACTCGATGCATCCTCCAGGCACGCCTCCACTTGGGTGATCGAGCTGCAGCTGGTTCCCACGGGGCGAGGATCCACGATGTCAAGGAGCCCTCTCACGGATCCGAGGAGAGCCTCCCGTGACTCCTTGACCACCTTTATCTCCTCTTCGTAAGCCTGAAATTGGGCCCCGGAGTTGGCTCTAGCAACTACCCGGGTTCACCGACAAGTAAACTTGTCAGGTAAGGCTGCAGATGGGATAATCAATGGATTGGTTAAGATTAGTGTCAAAAGGGAGACTTACTGTCATAGTCGGCCTTCCACCTGGCTATGGTCCTCTCCGGTTCGACTTTTTCGTTACCGAGCTTGTCGTTGGCCTCTTTCAACTCGGCCCTCTCCTGCTCAAGCTTAGCCTTGGCCTTTGTTAGGCTGGCCTTGTCTTTTTCAAGCTCGGCCATGGCTTTCTCAGCCTTCCTTCAGCTGATTTCCCTCTCTGCTTGGCCCTTCAACTCGGCTTCGAGGGCTGCAAGATAGATTAGTCAAGGACTCGACATTGTAGTCAAGGTACAACCGGGCAGTCGGGAACAACGCAGCTGAAGAAATATACTATGGATCTGGTCAGAGAGATACATCTTGGAGGCTCACCTCTAATCTTACTGGCTTGGTCCCAATTCTCGGCCCTGAGCTGAGTAACGGAGTCCCTCAGCCAAGACTCCCTCTCTTGGTAGTGCCCTTCTACCTCGGCCTTCAAGGCCCGGAGTTGGTCTAACTCTTGGAGCTAGGGGGCAACCCGCATCAAGACTTCGCTCATCATCTCCGAGCGATCAACGAGCTTCTACTCGGGGAAAAATAGAGCAAAACAGAGTCAGTCGTCAGATAACTCATACGAGCAAGAAAACCAAGACCACGAATACGATGAAGGTCGTGCCTGGATCCCCTGGGACACGGCGAGTGTGGCGCGCAGTAAGCTTTCACGCTCCCTTACCGTCGCAGCCTCGTCATGCCTATAACTCTTCGCGGTTCCGTCGGGCGCTGTCCAATGGAACATCCACGGGAACTCACGAGGAGGAGCTTCGAGCCTGGGGAGGTCTGGCTTATCCGAAGGAGGAGATAGCGATGACGACGACAACAATGACTAGGACGGCGACGGACTCCTGGTCCCCGACTCGGTGGCCTCCGGGGCCCCAGGGTCGACTCAGGGGCTATAGCCACAGCGTCAACAACCGACACTGGCTCAGGTGCTGCCGCGACGGCTTCGACGACAAGCGCTGGCTCAGGAACTGGGGCAGCGGCTCTGGCAACCATCCCCTGGTCAACCGGTGTTGGCAGCCCTATAGTCGGGGCTATCCAGTTTCTGCAACTGGAACCCACCAGCTCAACAGTGTGCTCGCTGGCGCCGACTCGGCGGGGCAGGATCGGCACGGGAGTGGCCGGCGCGGCCTCTTGAGGTCAATATCAACCCGCCTACTGCACAACGAATCCAACATCAAGACGACACAATCATAAACATAATTCTCAGAAGACCCAGAACCACCCACCTCTTGGAAAACTTGAGATTCTGTCCGGGAGATCCAGAGGCCGGTACTAGAGGGCTGCTGGCTGTCGAGCCAGAAGGCGTGGCAGTCGGCCGTGGCACTTCAGCCCTTGTTGCCCCATCCACGGTGTGACCGCTGGGGCACTCGGGTACTCAGCGGCGCTGCGGCCGACTTCGTACCCGGCGGCACTCTCGTTGGGCTCGACGATGTGGGGCTTGACAGCGCGGGTCCCAGCCTAGGACTCGATGGCCTGGGCGCTGCACCGGCGGTGTCCTTTATCTTCAGACTCCCGGCGGCGGTGCTGGACTTCACAACCTTCCCCTTGCCCTGATCTGCAATGGGTTTCTTCCCCACTCTCTTGGAGTCGAGCTGGGTGGCCGAAGGACTCCTCTTCCTTTTCTTCGATTTCGTGGCTGATAATGGACGGGAGTCGTCATCAAACTCCTTGCACCACTACGAGCAATTCAATAACATACATCACACAATGCTGGGCAATTACAGATATATGTCTACAAGCATTCATTACAGAAGAGAAGCAGATGTTACCGTCGGGGCGGGCCGGTTCCGGTTATAGGCCACGATGCAACACTCGCGTCCTCGGTTCAATCACCCCATTGGAGAAATAGGTGAACAAGATATTGGTCACTTCTTGCTGGCCGATCACCTCTCGGCTTTCTCGGTCAGGGTCATCTTCCCTTGATAGTCCCAGCAGAATCACTTCTCAACTTCAGTGGCTAACGCGCGGGTCAGGAAACACTTGGCCACCCAAGGGGCAGTCAGGCTAGCTTCCTTGAACTTCTCCAACCTGGCCAACAACTGATGCACCTGGTCCATCTCTTCGAAGGTCAGGTCCAATGACCAATTGGGCGAGATTGTCGGGGCTTCCCGGTGAATGCAGGCAAGGAGGGCGCCAGATCAGAACAATGAAACCACTCCTTGTGCCAGCAATTCAAGGAAGACTTCAAGGGAAGACTGATATATACCTTCTTCATCTCACTTCTTAACTGAAGGCAGCCCTCCCCCCCAATCACTGAACCTTGTTCTTGGAGGGTTGGGGCTTTATGGGAATAAGTGCCTAAAGAAGTTGAGGTGGGGTTCTATGCCCAAGTAGCACTCATAGAGAGTCACAAAAATTGAGATTTGTAAGATCGAGTTGGGATTCAGATTCACCAACTCCAATCCGTAAAATTAAGAAGACGCGGAGGAACTCGGAAGAGGGAGAAACAAACCCCGGTCAAAGAAGAGGCAAAAACAACAGTTTCGCCAGATTGGGATTTGGGACTGACTCACCTCGCGCCACCAGCGATAATGTCGTGGCTCTGCAGCCGCAGCGACTTCTCAAACTCTTCAGCTTTGCCGCTACAGTCCGAGATCGGCCACCATCGTCTGACGCCCCAACAACATCTGGAATCTTTGGCATGGCTGGGGAACAAGAATTGGGAGAAATATAGTCGGGGGCTTGGAATCGACAAGCGGATGCGGAATTGCTCGAGCTTTGGTGGGGAGGAGCAAGCAGTGGCGAACCCTAGCGGAGCGGGAAGCGAAATTTCGGCGCAGAGCTGGAAGATGAAGCTATTGGTCGCGTGGGAAGATAGAGAAATCTTTTCTCTCTCCTTAGCCTTTATAGAGCGTGTGCCGACTAAATGGGTTTGGGCCTACACAGTTGAAGCAGGGCCACCGAAGATATTAGTTCCTATAGTAGCACGCTCAATATGGGCCGCTGGTAGGCTGAGCTAAAATCGCAGTGCTGATGCTACCAACAGAAACCAATGAGGTAAACAGATACGCTTCATGAAGGCCTAATTGCTAAACACATGTGTTTGGGTATCTGTCTTATCCACCAAGTATCGAGGATTTATCCTTATAAGGATCACAAGCTGGTCTTTATTAAAATTAGGGATGCAGGTATCCTTCTCAAGTACACCTGACCACGCAATGGATTAATTTTCATAAAGTGGTACTCGGCGTACATGCTTGGCCACCAGTTGCCATGAGCAACATTATTCCAGCTGATATGATGCTGAAGAGTCTAACTTCCGAGTAGTGCACTACTCAGGAGAGACTATAAATATTTTTTCCAGCTGACATGATGCTGAGGAGTCTAACTCCCGAGTGGGACGCCACCTGAGAAAGACTATAAACCCCCTATTCTGGTTGACATGAAGCTGAAGAGTCCTATATACGAGTGGCATGCTACTCAGCAAGACTATAAATCATATTCCGGTTGACATGATACCGAAGAGTCTCATATACCGGTAGTAATCTACTAGGGAAAGACTACAAGGTTAAAGATCTTTGACTTTATGTTTAATTGTCTTCACAATTAAGCACAAAGTCAGGGGCTACACCTTATAGGTGCGCCTATTCGGCGCACACTATTCATACATCTACATGAAGCCCTTCATAGCCTCGCTGCCAACTGACATGAAGCAGGACTCGGGAAGAAGAAGCACTTGGACAAAGAGTACTCGGGAGCAATGCACTCGGGCAATCTTCACCGTGGAGGATGAGCATTCGGCATCAGCTGTGAGTCAACTATGAAGATCTCAGGGGCTACTGTGGAGGCCATGGGCCCCGGGTACCTCATCACAAGCATATGGGCCACTCGGATAGAGGATGGGCCAAGTCTTGTAGTTAGAGATATAGTAGCACCCGGTTGATTTTGCCTTGTACAAAAAGGATTATACAATCTTAGCCGAGTAAGATGTATCTATAAGATGGAAATCCCTTGGCCATATCCGGCTGGGATTCCTATCTTGTACCCCTGCCCCCCAGTATATAAGGGAGCAGCAGGCGCCCTTGAGGCAAAACAACACAGAATATCATTGATCGACACACATCCTCAAAGGAATACCACCACAATTGGATGTAGGGTATTACCTCACATCGAGGGCCTGAACCAGTTTAAAATCTCCTTGTGTTCCTTTGCAGTCCATTGGATTTCCCCTCTTTAAGTAGCCCCATAATCATATTGCCAGTGTAAAACATCGACACCAGCAATGAGCCAACACAGAACAAGTCCGACAGCCGCAAGCGGAAGTTGGATAACATGGTGGCCAACGTGCAACGTACTCCGTCGCGGCCCCCAAGGAACAATTAATACCAAAAAGTGATGAACGGGCCCTGCCCCTTTCTTCCCAAGGGCAGCCACGTGGCCAAGGACTGTTTCATGCTCAAGAACTTTGCTTCCAAGTAGGCTTCAACATCTGGCACTGACAAGGACAAAGACAAGCCAGAGTCGAGCCCAGCCGATGACTAGCAAGATCCCCAGGCTGAACTGGGAGGGCTGTTTGTGTACGAGTCCAGGCGGAAGCAGAAGCTAACAACACGCGACGTCAACGCGGTCTCTACAGCAAACGCCCCCCAATATTTGCGTTGGTCAGAGATGCCCATCACATTCGACCGCACAGATCACCCCGATCGGGTTACACACCTAGGACGCTATCCACTCGTCCTGGACCCGGTCGTCAAAAGCATCAAGTTGAAGAAAGTACTCATAGATGGAAGCAGCACGCTCAACATTCTATTCGCCAAGACCCAAGATGAGATGAAGATTCCTTGTTCAAAACTGCAGCCGAGTATGGCACCCTTCCACGGGGTAATCCCCAGCCTATCTTCAACACTTCTCGGGCAGATAACTTTGCCGGTCACTTTTGGCACGTGGGATAACTTCCGCACATAAAACATCTGCTTCGAGGTCGCCGACTTCGAGACTGCGTACCACGCCATACTCGGACGGCCGGCGCTAGCCAAATTCATGGCGGTGCAACACTATACCTATATGATGCTCAAGATGCTTGGGCCAACCGGAGTTCTTTTCCTTCGCAGCAATGTCAAGCAAGCCTTTACTTGTGACAAAGAGAGCTGCGAGTTGGCTCAATCCCAAGGAGTGGCAGTCGGACGCAACAGCATTCGGCAAGCCGTTACAACCGAAGTCGAGGACGACCAAGTTTCGGCGAAAAAAGCAGCAAAGTCGGGAATTTCAGCGGTCTCTGACAAGAAGACGATCCCCCTAGACTCTTCCGACCCCTCCAAGACTGCACTAGTCAGGACCGGACTAAACCCCAAATAGGAAGACTCGCTCGTCACCTTCCTCCAGGCAAACAAGGACATCTTCGCCTGGAAACCTTCCAACATGCCTGGGGTACCAAGGGAGGTGATCGAGCATGCCCTCAATGTCAAGACAGACGCCAAGCCAGTCAAGCAATGGCTATGGCGCTCCGCACAGAACCACAAAGATGCTATTCGGGAGGAGATAACTAAGCTCCTCGCAGCCGGGTTCATCAAAGAGGTCTACCACCCGGATTGGCTGGCAAACCTAGTCCTGGTCGGGAAGAAGAACGCCAGAAGCTGACTACACCGACTTGAACAAGGCGTTCCCCAAAGATCCATTTGGTCTATCGAGAATAGATTAGGTGGTGGATTCTACTGCGGGGTGCGAACTTCTCAGCTTTCTCGACTGCTACTCAGGATACCATCAAATCAGCTTGAAGGAGGAGGACTGCCTAAAGACTTCTTTCATCACGCCGTTTGAAGCATATTGCTACATCACCATGCCGTTCGGTTTGAAAACGCTGGAGTAACGTATCAACGAGCAATTCAGCGGTGTTTACATACTCAGATCGGGCGCAATGTGGAGGCATATGTCGATGACATGGTGATCAAGAAAAGACCAAAGAAGACCTCATCGCTGACTTAGAAGAAACCTTCCAAAATCTTTGAAGATTCAAGATGAAGTTGAACCCAGAAAAGTGCGCCTTCGGTGTGCCATCCGGCAAGCTACTTGGCTTCATCGTATCACATCACGGCATCGAGGCCAATCCAGAGAAAATCAACGCAATCATGAACATGGCACCTCCGACTAGCCAGAAGGACATCCAGAAGCTAACAAGCTGCATGGCGGCACTCAGCCGATTCATCTCCCAACTAGGCGAATAGGGTATGCCCTTTTTCAAACTACTAAAAAAAGCACACAATTTTCAATGGACTCCCGAAGCCCAACAAGCCTTCGAAGACTTCAAGAAATTTCTCACATCACCACCAGTGTTGGCATCACCTATGCCTCAAGAGCCATTAATGTATATCTGGCGGCAACCACTCAGGTAGTCAGCACGGTGTTGGTGGTTGAGCGATCTGAGCCGGGTCATATACAGAAAATTCAACGGCCAGTCTACTTCATCAGTGAGGTCCTAGCCGACTCAAAAATGACATATCCACAGGTCCAAAAGCTGCTATACGGCCTACTCATCTCTGTCCGGAAGCTGGTGCACTATTTTCAGTCGCATCAAGTCACGGTGGTCACAACGTATCCACTCGGGGACCTCCTGCACAACTGCGAGGCCACCGGCCGAATCACTAAATGGGTGCTCGAGTTGATGGCTTTCGACATCACCTTTCAGCCACGGACAGCAATCAAATCTAAAGCTCTAGCCAACTTTGTGGCTGAGTGGACAGAAGTGATGAGGACATCACTCCTTTGGATGCACCCACTGATCCTCCAACCGTTATGCAAGGTCCAATGACCCGAGCTCGAATGCGACAATTAAATCTAGAGGTGAGCTCGTTCTTAAGCGATCATTTTCATAGTTTTGAGAATAGATTGCTACCTAATGATGTTATTTTGCTTAGGAACATTGGAGAGGATCATGAAGCACTTGGAGAGAGGTGTGGAGGCGGAGAAGACCAGCAAGGACACCCAAGACAAGCCGGAGGCCCAGTCCAACTCGAGTTCGAGTCTGCCTCGGACTTCAGGAACAGCCTGCAGTAAAACGGACGCCCAGGACGCATACGGACTCCATTTTCGACGATCCACATATGCATGGAAAGATAATTTTATAAGCTAACCAATGGCTTTGGTTTGACGTCCAAATTCCACCGGAGTCAACAGAAATTGTCGAAACAAGTCAGCGTCCAGAATCTGCCAGGGTACCGTCTTTTGGCCCGTTGGGCCGTGTATCGTCTTAGAGCCTGTTAGAGGGCGCGTCCAGGGGGTGTGACGACCCTTACACTATATATTCAGTAGCCGCCGCCCACGTTAGGTTTTGGGTTTTGCTTTAGATCAATCTGTATTAGAACAGTCGCCGTCATCGGTTGTGAAACCCCAACTTCGAGTGCTTAATCATTCATCTGCAATTGTCACTTTAATTGAGCTGCGTACTTTCGGGTTCTTGCTTGTGTTCTTCGTTTCGCAGGCAGGGATTAGCCTTCTTGGCGAGGTCAACCGGATTTGTGACACGGTTGATAACCAGAGGAATCGTGGTGCTAAGGTTGCAGGAATCGGATCTTCTGATCTGAAGCCGGATCGGTGTGTCGCGTTCCACCAAAAACGAAAGCTATCTATCTGACGGAAGATTGGGAACCCCGTTCCTCATCAAGTGGTATCAGAGCTTCAGGTATACCGTCAGGTTTGCAACTTACCCATAGTTGAGTGTTTTGCCTTCGTCCCATAGTCCACCGCCATACTTGTATTTCCTGTCCTACAACCATCCGCGCCATAGCCTTTGCATTTGTCAGTCGCAGAGTCCGTCGTGTTGAGTTTGTATCCTAGGTCGAGGTCTTGTTGCTGGTTAGATTGTGTTTGAGTCCAGTTCATTTGTTTTCCCCCACCGTTCTATCAAACCCTAGCCACAATCGCCAACTTTCCGCACTTTCTGTCCGTTTTGTCCTCTAATTCGGAGTCCGTTCGTAAAACAGGCATAACTTTCGCATACGAACTCCGTTTTCAGTAAACCATATATGTTTCGGAATCAGAAAAAAATTTTGCGTCCGTCTCTCTCCTCCTTTGGTGGGTTCGGCGATTTTATTTTGCCGTAAAACAGCCCGGAAGATCGTCTTTCCGAGCCCGCAAGCCTTTCTCAATTTTGGGTGCATCTTCTGAAAATTCCACAGGCCACGCCTTTCACTTGTTTGAGCTCAAATTTTCTGTGGTTACTTCCTGTGTGCTCCTAAGGCTAAAAGAAAGATCAAAAAAATAAAAAGAAAAAGTCAAATTTTCCCAAAAAACAAAGACAGCCCAAAAAAGAGAGGGGCAAAAGAGGAACAATATTTAGAGGAGCACATAGAGAACACCAAGTTGAGCTGTGTTAGCGTGTGCTGTCTTGTGCCTTGTTTCTGACACTTTTGCTGCTCATCATCCTTATTTCCACCACCTTGTTTGTCACACACCTGTACTTGAACACCTTTAGGCCAGCAACGAGAACAGGTACTTGAGACTATAATTCAGCATTGCTATCTGTTACTGACTTGTGTGCCACAAATACATATTTTTCTCTTTGTGTGCCTTCCAAGCTCCACATATTCTTCAGATCAGTACAGAAAAGATCCTTGCAACCTCGGTGCCACTGCCTCACAGGTATCACGAACCAGCCGCCGGTTGTACCATCCACTGCTTGCGTTGGTAAGAACTCGGTAAGACCTCGGTAAGACGTCAGTGAGGGTGTGATTCCACCGACCCATAAATAGTTGATAGGGGTTTTATTTCATAACTAGCTGTGGGCACCCCGGAAGTGCATTATGAAGAGTAACTATTACGGCAACATGAACTATCTAGATGGATGGGGTCTCGAATAAAACCCGAATAAATGCGGTAACCATCCATCCTCATCGCAGACTTGCCATAATCTTTACCCACTCACAATACAAATCCAAAAATGCCGAGAAGTGTACAAAAGAGATAATCATAAGGATAGCTTGCCAGTCCTCCCCGTCATACGCCCGTCAAACCACTCGATGGTGGCGACCAAACACGATACGTACCCCAGAGGACTCGAACCACAATAGCTATCCCCCAACCATCTCAATTATACACAACTCATACTCATGTTCAGCTAGTCCCCAGGAAAGCGACTAACCTCACACTTTCATCGCAAGCAATTGATAAACATCACAAGTACTCTAAATATGGATAAATGAGCAGTAGAGTTATAAATATTACATATAGGATTCCCACACCCTAATTCATCACAAAGTGACACAAAACCTTTGCAGCGGAAATAAACACAAGACAAAAACCAGTGGTGCCAAAACCCATACCACAGGGCAACCGACTGGGGCAGAACTTAACTTCGAACTACTAATTATCCTCGCCACCCTCGGCGGGATAACAGTAGACCACATCATCTTCGTCGTTGTCCTCACCTGAAAGATGCAGCGTGAGTACACAAGTACTCAGAAGGCTTATACAATATTAATAATACAAAGGAGAGATGCTAGCCTCTACATCAAGGGGTATGGCTATGTGGATCTGATTTTGCATAAAGCTGATTTTATTGAGCAAGCAATACATTTAAAACATAGGCATTTGCGAAAAACCTCAATCTGAAATTTTAGGACAGCAAGTATATAGTTCTGAAAATGAAATATAAATGAGCATAAGCCATGCTCTAAACATCATCCATGGGCCACCATTGCCCAAACACATATGCTACACAAGCATATCCTCTTTTTCATGACTAATCCAAGTCATATTAATATTGAAACCTTTCATCATTTATCATTAAAACTCCCTTATATAAACCCATCCATCCATGACTTTCCTAAGTCATGGTAACCATATAATCCCAAGTTGGATGCTAACACAATTGACTAACACATCAAGCGTCGTCCGTAACTGTGGACACGGCTATTCGAATAGTTCTTACTCTGATCAGAGGTGTACATCTTTACCCACACGATGTGATAGAAGCCAAACGGCTACACTCTAGTTTGATATGTACTGCGCTAGTACCCACACTCTACACATTGAGTGCGGACTAGAGGTCACAACAGAACCTTTTGCACGCTTAGCCCCAACCACCTAAACCACGTCTGGGCCCCCGACGACTTAGTCGTGCGTGTGTGATGACTAAGGCGGGCTCACCGTCGTGGGAGGCACCTCCGGCCAGTCCAGGCGCGCTCGAGGTCCTCCAACGGAAATCCATCCTCACGACTGACGGACGGACGTAGATGGTCACAGCCTCCCGTGCTACTGAGTTAAGCCGTCCCACTCCCGGCGTGTGGAAGTACGTAGGGTGCTTGAATAGACGTCAACCTGCTCGGTCCTTAACGACCCAGACGGAGCTACGTGCATCGGGGAAACACCATCCCTTCATCGCCCTATCATCCGTCCAAGTCAAACATATTCTCACTTATTAATCAGAAGTTATTTTTGTCAGATTTTAACCCAGCTATTCGCATTCAACTAGTTTTGAACCGATAGCTCCATCTATCGGATTTTGCTAAGTCTAGAAATAAGCATGGCTAAGCATTCGGTAAAATAAAAGTATTTCAAAGTCCTTAACCAAGGGTGACAAGGTATAACCATGGCATCAATAATCAAGGAATGGAAATGCATACAATTGGGTAATATTAACACTACCCATTTTCCCCATTTTAAATAGACCGAAACATGCATATAAATATTTTCTTCGCAAACAAATTAATTTACGGAAATTATAGGTTCAATATGCTTAGAAGTTAGTATTGATGCTTGCCTTGCTGCTGCGAGAGGTCACACTCAATCTCAGGTTCTTTCTCCACGTACTCCGTATTGTCTGAATCTATCGATAAAAGCGAATATGCAAATAAGAATCAATTCAATATGCCTATGCAAAGATGATCGATAAATTCTAAGACAAATACAGAAGGTAGGGCATGTCCTAATAAGATTTTAGGAAAAGGAACCAAGTCATTTGCATCTCTGGGTTGGGAGATACAAAAATAACAAGGTAGAAGGGCTGAAAACGGCAAAAGCCGAAACTATAGGAAAACTCTAAGTGGAAAATAAGTGCTTGCCTTTTCTGGTAGGATTTTATGAGTGTGAGCATTTTTATGTGAAAATACATATCTTCCTGGTTCCGACAAATTTTGGTTTACTGAAATCCGATTTAAAATGATTTAGATATGAATTTTACAAGTTTAACAAAAAGAAAGGTTAGAAAATTACTTAGGCCTATTTTGGGAGGTATTTTTATCAAATACAAATTTTCCACAGTAAGTTTACAATTTTCTGAGTTTAACAGAAGTGGTTTCACATTTTTAGCAAATAGGATGAATTTTATGGGAATATTTCAAGTTATTAAGCCCAAAATAAGTCAATTTTGCTTCATATTATTTTATGGATATTTTCTGTACAGAAGTTGTCCTATTTTATTTTACAGTAATAAAGTTCACAAATTTACAGAGCTAATAAAATTGGTTTCACTCAATTTGGAGTCAAAATGGAGAAGTTATGGATTTGCACAGTTTAGCCATTTTTCTGTTGTAAGATAAATCTTTTAATTACTTTTCCTATTTCTACTTCCTTTCTTCTTTTCTGATTTCCCTTGCAACCCGGGCCCGCAGGCCAGCGAGGCAAAGCAGAGCAGGGCGCGGGCGCGTGGGCGCGGGCGCATGGATCGGACCGTCCGTTCCCGGAGTGTATGGTCCGGCCTGGCGGCGAACAGAGAAGGGCGCAGGCAGACAGAGCCGGCGAGCTTCTCGGCGGCGGCGACGGTGAACGGCAGCTCGGCTGCGGTCGGGCCCAAAACAGAAAAGGTAGAGGAGTTCACGGCGGAGCTAAGGGTGGTCTTCTTGACACCTCGGGTCACCGGAATCTCGCCGGCGGCGAGCTCCAGCGGCGGAGTGGTTCGGGTTGGCTAGGCCGACTCGGCTACGGGCAGTTTCAGGCCAAAACAAAGCATGCCTTAGCGTCTAAAGGGTACCAAGATGCTCACTGAAGGTTGTGCTGGTCTCGGTGAAACGGAAACAGCAACGGCGAAGGCGAACTTGGCCCGGCGGCGGCGGAAGCTTCGGGTTCCACGGCAAGCGTCTCTCTTCGCTCGATCTGCGGCTGAGGTCAGGTGTCCACCAGGTTAGGGATCTCTTCAAGATAGTCTCAGTGCAAGGAATCGACGGATGGCTCACCCGATCAACGGGAATGGCAGTGGCGGAGCGATGACTGGAGTTGGGGAAGAATGTGTCGACCTCGAGCTTCGGGATACCACGGCTCGATTCTTTTGTTTGGCGGCCTTCTGGAGACAAGGCGATGCTGGAGGCGCAGTGGCTCGGGCTGGGATCACCTGAGCTTGCCGGAACAGCGACGATGTCACGGCCGCGCTCACTGGACCGAAGGTGAGGACGACGGCAGCTTCGGCCGGCAATTCCTAGGGTGACCAAAGACAAAATGGAACGACCAGAAGATGGAGATCATGTTCCCGAGGTTTAGAAGGGATGGAGCTCACCGGAGCTAGCTGGGTTTCTATCGAACACTGACGGCGCCGGGGAAGATGAAGTTGCCGACGGTGATTCTTGGGAGTTCTGTGGGTTTTCTCTGTGGGAACGTGGAGAGGATGAGGAGGAGGTTCTGATGGCCAGATTAGAGATGAAATGGTCGATGTTCTCCAAGCTAAGCTGTCCAGGGCTCTGTAAACTGAGAGGAGGGAAGGAAGAAGGAGGCAGTGACACGTTGGCTCATGTAATGCTGAGTTGCTCCATCTCCACAGTGCCTCTGGTGGGTCCCACATGTCAACAATGTTCTACTCATATTTAGCTAGATTTACTCTATGGCTTGTGGGTCCAAGTAGTGATGGTCTAGGAGGAGTGGAGGAGTATGGGTGAATTTCCTGGTGAAACACACTGTCACATGCTGCTATGAGGCTGACAAGTGGGCCAGGTCTTGTGGGGTCCACTGGTCAGTGTCTTGAGAGAGAGGAAACCTCTAGAGACTATTTTGTGAGCTGTCCAACATGCAGTTCTCTAAATTACTGTTTCACTAAGTAAATGAGGAGCATAAATTATGGGAAAATTACTGGAGGTAGAGAAAGATGTGTTCAAACTACTGACCGAATTTCGTGGTTAGAAGTGGTCTGGTTTGCCTTTGGTGAAAAAGCAAAGTAAGCACACAGACCCAGTTTTTCTGCAGTGTGGTTTATGTCCCTAGGGCTTTGCTCCTATTATTTCATGTGACTTCTTTGGGAATTAAATTAAACCAAAATTCCTGATGATAGGGTTCATGTTGGCACACACTTTGGAAAAAGGGCTCTGTCTAATTAGTCTTTATTTTCATGTGGTGAATTTTTAGAAGTCAACTAATTTATTTCAGCTAGCTTCCTAGATTTGCTGATTTGAGGGATTTCGTTGAAGTATTTATTTAAGTGATAAAATTATGTAAAATCTACAGTGGGTTAATTAGGTGAGATAGTTCTTGCAGGAATTTTTCCATGATTTTAGGTGCAGCCAAACTTCTTTAGAAAAATCTGTAGATTATACCAATGCATGAGTCAAAAAGAAGAACCCAGGCTGAGACTTGTTTGGAATTTTTTTAAGAGGTCTAAAGCAATGAAATAAATTCTGGAAAAATCATATTGTTTCATGATAATTAAACTAGTATTTGAATAAATTATTTCCCACTGGTGCTTCTGTCCAATTTGATGCACTTTTTGGAGTAGGTCTAATTTTGCCGATTAGGGTTTTATTGCATTGATGGTTTTAAATATTGCAAACTTTATTTTGCAAGAAGTGATAATGCAAGAATTTAATTTGTGCACTCTAATGACCGTAGGTCATGGCACTAATTACCTGGAATCCGATTTGGGGCCGTGACAGCTCTCCCCCCCTAAAAAGAATCTCGTCCCCGAGATTGTGACGGGTTGGAGAAAAGGTAGGGGTAGGCACTGCTTAGATGATCTTCGCGTTCCCATGTGGCTTCATCCTCGGAGTGATTACTCCACTGAATCTTGAAAAATTTTATGGCACGATTTCGAGTGATACGCTCAGCTTCATCAATAATGCGAATCGGATGCTCCCGATAGGAAAGATCGGGTTGAAGGTCTAGATCTTCCAACTTGGTTTCTTCGGTGGGAATCCGTAAGCATTGCTTCAGTTGTGAGACATGGAATACATTGTGGAAAGCTGAGAGTGATGAGGGAAGGTCCAGCTCGTAAGCAACAGCTCCTCGCTTTGCGATAATGCGGAAGGGACCGATATAGCGAGGTGCTAATTTTCCTCTCACTCCAAACCGATGTGTGGTTTTAAATGGAGTGACCTTGAGATATACATGATCACCAACCTTGAAGCTCAGTTCACGCCGGCGACGATCGGCATAGCTCTTTTGCCGGGATTGGGCTGTTCGCAAGCGTTCGCGAATAGTTCGCACTTGCTCTGGACCAAAGAATGGTCTCTCTCCGGACTCGGACCAATTGAGAGGTGTTCTACATCGTCTTCCATACAAGGCTTCAAAAGGAGACATTTGACAATGCTTGATTGATAACTATTGTTATAGGAGAATTCTGCATATGGAATGTATCTTTCCCAATTTTTACCAAAATCAAAAACACATGCCCGCAACATATCTTCAAGAATTTGATTTATCCTTTCAGTCTGGCCTCCGGTTTGTGGATGATATGCGGTACTAAAAGAGAGTTTAGTACCCATGGCTTCATTGAGGCTCTTCCAAAAATGAGAAGTGAATTGAGGGCCCCTATCTGAAATAATCCTTGTTGGGACTCCGTGGAGGCAAATGATACGTGAGAGATATAGTTCCGCCAATTTTCTTGTTTTGATCAGTAGATTTAACAGGAAGGAAGTGGGCAGATTTGGTGAGGCGATCAACAATTACCCAAAATGCAATCATTTCCTTTGGGTGACTTCGGTAAACCGGCAATAAAATCCATACCAACTTCATCCCATTTCCATACGGGAATAGGAAGAGGTTGAAGTGTACCCACTGGTCTTAAATGTTCAGCTTTAACCCTTCGGCAGTTATCACACTCGGAGACATACAGTGCGATTTCTCGCTTCATTCGGGTCCACCAAAGTTTCTGGCGAAGGTCTTGGTACATTTTTGTACTACCAGGATGAATAGAAAAAGGAGAGTTGTGAGCTTCATCAAGAATGAGTTGCTTCAACTTTCGGTTTCTAGGCACAACCAATCGCTTCCCAAACCATAGAACACCATTCGTGTCTTCTGTGAAACAATTGCCTTGCCTTGTGAAATTTTGGCGCGAATTCGTGCCATGCCCTTATCATTCTTCTGGGCTTCTTTGATTTGTTCATAGAGGGTTGGTTTGACTTCAAGATCAGCAAGGAAACCATATTCAACCATTTCTAAAACCAAGTTTCTGAAATTCAGAACATATAGTCTTACATTGGGGAGTTACCGACAAACAATTGCATTGTGGTTTTCGGCTCAAGGCATCGGCAACAACATTAGCCTTTCCAGGGTGATAGTGTAGACCCATGTCATAATCTTTGATGAGTTCCAACCATCTTCTTTTCTAAGGTTCAATCTGACTGGGTGAAGATATACTTGAGGCTTTTATGATCGGTGTAGATTTCACACCGGTTGCCGATAAGAAAATGCCGCCATATTTGAGAGCATGAACAACTGCGGCTAGCTCTAGGTCATGAGTTGGATAATTCACTTCATGAGGCCTCAATTGACGTGAAGCATACGCTACAACTCGGCCTTCTTGCATTAGCACACAACCAAGTCCTTGGCGAGATGCATCACAATAAATGTCGAAGCTCTTGTGAATATCTGTAGGGCGAGTATAGGAGCAGTAGTTAATTTCTCTTTCAATAATTGGAAACTTGCTTCACATTTCGCTGACCACACAAACTTCTCATTCTTCTTTAAGAGTTGAGTCATAGTTTAGCAATTTTAGAGAAATTCTCGATGAACCGGCAGGTAGTAACCGGCTAGACCGAGAAAACTTCAAATTTCAGTGGAAGTCTCAGGCTGCTTCCAAGTCAGCACATCTTGTACTTTGCTAGGAAGAACAGCAACTCCTTCTTCAGATAGCACATGACCAAGAAAGGTTACTTCTTTTAGCCAAAATTCACATTTGCTAAATTTGGCATAAAGACAATGCTCCCGTAATTTTCTAAGACAAGTCGAAGATGTTCTTCATGTTCTTCTTTGGACTTGGAGAATATGAGAATGTCATCAATGAAAATGACCACAAATTTATCGAGATACTCCATGAAAGTTGAATTCATCAAGTTCATGAAGTAAGCTGGAGCATTAGTCAAACCGAAAGACATGACTGTATACTCATACAAGCCATAACGAGTAGAGAAAGCCGTTTTTGGAATATCTTCAGTTCTGATTTTGATTTGATGATAGCCTAATCTCAAGTCGATTTTAGAGAATACACGAGCTCCGGTCAATAGATCAAAAAGATCATCAATTCGGGGAAGTGGATACTTGTTTTTGATAGTAACTGCGTTTAACGGACGATAATCAACACACATCCGTAAACTCTTGTCTTTCTTTTCCACGAAGAGAACCGGGCATCCCCAAGGTGAGGAACTCGGTCGAATGAAACCCTTGGCTAGTAACTCTGAGAGTTGCTTCTTCAATTCTTCTAACTCATTTGGAGCCATTCGATAAGGTCTTTTTGATATCGGGCCGTTCCGGGTAGTAAGTCGATAACATACTCGACTTCCCGATCTGGTGGCATACCTGGTAATTCCTCTGGAAAGACATCTGGGTATTCACACACCACTGGGAACAACAGCAAGCTCAGTGGCTGTGGCACCCTTGAGAGTATGAAGTTGAGGCGAGGCATCGTTTGGAGCAAAAGAGATCGGTTCACCGGTATCATTTACAAGAGAGATAAGACGACGGCCACAATCAATGACCCCCTGATTTTTGCGCAGCCAATCCATGCCTAAGATGACATCTAATCCCTTGGTGTAGAGAATGATTAGGTCAGCACTAAATTCTACCCCTTGAATAACAATCTTCACGTCCCGACATATATATTTGGCTCTCATTTCCGAGCCGGGTGCTTCAACAATTAAAGGTGCTTGCAATTTGCTAACAGAAAGATCGTGGGCTGAAGCAAAACTTTTTGTAACAAAGGAATGTGTAGCTCCGGAATCAAATAACACGTCAACTGGATGAGAGTTAACAAGTAGCGTACCGATCATAACATCCGGTGCCTGACTTGCCTCTTCGGCGGTGACATGGTTCACCTTGCCCCTCTTTTGGACCTGCTGGCCCCGAGGAGCTTGCCTTGGTGGTGCATTCGGACGTACATGTGCTGGTCTTGGAGCATGCGCTGGTGCACCATGGCCACGATTCGGGCATTGGCTTGGATAGTGCCCCAGCTGTCCACAATTATAGCAAGCAATATTGGAACGATCCAGCGGACGAGTGCCTTGTTGAAATCTACCCACGGAAGGTGGGAATCGTTGCTGTGGTGGACGTGGCCTGAAAGCTTGTTGACGAGGGAGGCGGAGGAGCTTGGAAATGCGGAGGTGCAGACAGCCATACTCGAGGTCGTTGTGAACCTCCTGAAGCTAGAGACTGTGCAACCCTCTTGCGCTTTCGCTCATTCTCGAGATTCTTCATCTTGCTTTCCACGACTACAGCTCTGTTGACAAGGTCCTGGAAGTCTTGGAAGATGTGTGCAGCAAGCTAGAGTTGCAGCTCTGCTGACAACCCACGCATAAAACGATTCTGCTTGCGGGAGTCGGTGGAGACATCGTCCGGAGCATACCGAGCCAAGTGATTGAACTCGTACAGATACTCCATGACAGTCTTGCGGTCTTGAGTGAGATTGAGAAATTCCTGTTGTTTGAGGTCCATGATGCCCTTTGGGACGTGAGCCGCGCGAAAGGCTTCGCGAAACTCCGCCCACGTGACGATATGGCCGGCAGGTTGCATAGCGAGAAAATTCTCCCACCATGCACCCGCAGCTCCATGAAGTTGCTCGGCCGCTAGGTTCGCCTTGTCGGCTTCCGGGCAGCGAGCAAGGTTTAACTTCCGCTCGATGGTGCGGAGCCAATCATCCGCGTCTAACGGATCGTCGGAGCGGGAGAAGATTGGAGGCTGAGTACGCTGAAATTCAGCAAGTCCTCCAGCAGCTTGATGACCACCTTCGTCCGCAGCTTGGGCGAAATGAGTGGCAGTGGCAGCCGTGCTTGCTGCGATTTGTTGGAGCGCGACATTCTGTGCTTGACAGTTACGCTCCACAGCCATTAGAACATCGGCCATGGTAGGTGGAGGTGGAGGTTCTTGGTCATTACGACGAGAACCTTCAGGTGTCTCAGGAGGTTGAGAACGGGTGTGAGGACGAGACATCCTACGGATATGATCAGAAAAATGATTATTAGCAAAGGAACTATAATAGGCGGTAAGCTCTAGGGGAAAGAGAACATATCGGCAGGATTTAAGTTACGGAACTACTATTATGAACAAAATCGCCAAATGCACTGAAATGACGATATGGTTAGCCTAGTATGCCATGATGCATTTCAATAAGATCCAACGAAGAATCAAGTAAACTCACACTACTCCTACAATCTGAACAAGATCCTCAAAAGTCAACGAGAAACAAACACGTTCCTGCGAAGGGGCAATTAGGACCGTAAACTACTCGTTGGAATAAAAGAAAGATCAAAGATCCAAATAAACCAACAATCATAAGGCCATAATAGATATCTAAGTACTTTTATAGCGAGCGTCTCTCAGCTGGGAGTACCCTTTAACGATGTATTTGGTGTATTCTTCATGGTTACGTATTTTATTTTTCAGAAGACTAGAATCTGGAATTTTTAGGACTGCCAGACAGCAGCCAATTCATGAATTTTTAGAGGGGGCTACATAAGAGATAAAATTCTGAAAATTTCTATGATGCTTTCTGATGTAGTTGGTAACCTCCAGAAAAATTAGCAAGGTCAGATAAGAATTAGAACTCTCTGTAGAAAATCTTGAACAGCTGCTGGTCCAGAATTCCAGAACACGGGTCTTCGCATAGTTGAGCTTGAAACTTGAATGATTGGCTTCCAGAATTTGTAGGAAATTTAGGGTAGGCTCAGAGGACAGTAAAGCACCATTTAGTTCACTGGTTTATAAAATTTTACACTGTATTTAGTAAAGTGAGAGTAATTTTGCTTACACTCGACATACCGGCTTCTTTTATCGAACTAATATTTGAATGAGGGAAGCATAGACTTGATTTTACAAATAACAATCACAGCAAGGTGAGGAGATAAAATAAGACTAGGATGAAGATGAATACTAGAAAGGGATGAGAAGCAAAAAGGATCACACATCCTAATGGTTTTTTCGAAAATAGTTCGTTTGAATCTTTCGCAAATATTTTTGCAATCACCAAGCTAAGCTCTAGCCTACAGTCAGTACTGCTCTGATACCAACCGCTGTGGGCACCCTAGAAGTGCATTATGAAGAGTAACTATTACGGCAACGCGAACTATCTAGATGGATGGGGTCTCAAATAAAAGCCAAATAAGTACGGTAACCATCCATCGTCATCGCAGACTTGCCATAATCTTTACCCACTCACAATACAAATCCAAAATACCGAGAAGTGTACAAAAGAGATAATCATAAGGATAGCTTGCCAGTCCTCCCCGTCATACGCCCGTCAAACCACTCGATGGTGGCGACCAAACACGATACGTACCCTAGAGGACTCGAACCACAATAGCTATCCCCCAACCATCTCAATTATACCCAACTCATACTCATGTTCAGCTAGTCCCCAAGAAAGCGACTAGCCTCATACTTTCATCGCAAGCAATTGATAAACATCACAAGTACTCTAAATATGGATAAATGAGCAGTAGAGTTATAAATATTACATATAGGATTCCCACACCCTAATTCATCACAAAGTGACACAAAACCTTTGCAGCGGAAATAAACACAAGACAAAAACCAGTGGTGCCAAAACCCATACCACAGGGCAACCGACTGGGGCAGAACTTAACTTCGAACTACTAATTATCCTCGCCACCCTCGGCGGGATAACAGTAGACCACATCATCTTCGTCGTTGTCCTCACCTGAAAGATGCAGCGTGAGTACACAAGTACTCAGAAGGCTTATACAATATTAATAATACAAAGGAGAGATGCTAGCCTCTACATCAAGGGGTATGGCAATGTGGATCTGATTTTGCATAAAGCTGATTTTATTGAGCAAGCAATACATTTAAAACGTAAGCATTTGCGAAAAACCTCAATCTGAAATTTTAGGACAGCAAGTATATAGTTCTGAAAATGAAATATAAATGAGCATAAGCCATGCTCTAAACATCATCCATGGGCCACCATTGCCCAAACACATATGCTACACAAGCATATCCTCTTTTTCATGACTAATCCAAGTCATATTAATATTGAAACCTTTCATCATTTATCATTAAAACTCCCTTATATAAACCCCTCCATCCATGACTTTCCTAAGTCATGGTAACCATATAATCCCAAGTTGGATGCTAACACAATTGACTAACACATCAAGCGTCGTCCGTAACCGTGGACACGGCTATTCAAATAGTTCTTACTCTGATCAGAGGTGTACATCTTTACCCACACGATGTGATAGAAGCCAAACGGCTACACTCTAGTTTGATATGTACCGCTCCAGTACCCACACTCTACACATTGAGTGCGGACTAGAGGTCACAACAGAACCTTTTGCACGCTTAGCCCCAACCACCTAAACCACGTCTGGGCCCTCGACGACTTAGTCGTGCGTGTGTGATGACTAAGGCGGGCTCACCGTCGTGGGAGGCACCTCCGGCCAGTCCAGGCGCGCTCGAGGTCCTCCAACGGAAATCCATCCTCACGACTGACGGACGGACGTAGATGGTCACAGCCTCCCGTGCTACTGAGTTAAGCCGTCCCACTCCCGGCGTGTGGAAGTACGTAGTGTGCTTGAATAGACGTCAACCTGCTCGGTCCTTAACGACCCAGACGGAGCTACGTGCATCGGGGAAACACCATCCCTTCATCGCCCTATCATCCGTCCAAGTCAAACATATTCTCACTTATTAATCAGAAGTTATTTTTGTCAGATTTTAACCCAGCTATTCGCATTCAACTAGTTTTGAACAGATAGCTCCATCTATCGGATTTTGCTAAGTCTAGAAATAAGCATGGCTAAGCATTTGGTAAAATAAAAGTATTTCAAAGTCCTTAACCAGGGGTGACAAGGTATAACCATGGCATCAATAATCAAGGAATGGAAATGCATACAATTGGGTAATATTAACACTACCCATTTTCCCCATTTTAAATAGACCGAAACATGCATATAAATATTTTCTTCGCAAACAAATTAATTTACGGAAATTATAGGTTCAATATGCTTAGAAGTTAGTATTGATGCTTGCCTTGCTGCTGCGAGAGGTCACACTCAATCTCAGGTTCTTTCTCCACGTACTCCGTATTGTCTGAATTTATCGATAAAAACGAATATGCAAATAAGAATCAATTAAATATGCCTATGCAAAGATGATCGATAAATTCTAAGACAAATACAGAAGGTAGGGCATGTCCTAATAAGATTTTAGGAAAAGGAACCAAGTCATTTGCATCTCTGGGTTGGGAGATACAAAAATAACAAGGTAGAAGGGCTGAAAACGGCAAAAGCCGAAACTATAGGAAAACTCTAAGTGGAAAATAAGTGCTTGCCTTCTCTGGTAGGATTTTATGAGTGTGAGCATTTTTATGTGAAAATACATATCTTCCTGGTTCCGACAAATTTTGGTTTACTGAAATCCGATTTAAAATGATTTAGATATGAATTTTACAAGTTTAACAAAAAGAAAGGTTAGAAAATTACTTAGGCCTATTTTGGGAGGTATTTTTATCAAATACAAATTTTCCACAGTAAGGTTACAATTTTCTGAGTTTAACAGAAGTGGTTTCACATTTTTAGCAAATAGGATGAATTTTATGGGAATATTTCAAGTTATTAAGCCCAAAATAAGTCAATTTTGCTTCATATTATTTTATGGATATTATCTGTAGAGAAGTTGTCATATTTTATTTTACAGTAATAAATTTCACAAATTTACAGAGCTAACAAAATTGGTTTCACTCAAAAATGAGTTCAAGTGACAAAGATATGGATTTACAAAGTTGAGTTATTTTTCTGTTGGAAAAATATTTCAGTTAAACATTTTTCTTCGTTTTCTTTTTCTCTCTTTCTCTCTTACAGGTGGGGTCAGCGCGGCATTGAGACAGAACAGAGCAGGCGCACGGGACAACAGAACGGACCGTCCGTTCCCAGAGTGGATGGTCCGGCGGGTGAAACAGAGGAGGTCCGAGCCAGCGAGCTTGTCGACGGCGATGGCGGCGTCGGCTGTAGTCGGGCCCCAAAGAGAAAAGATAGAGGAGTTCACGGTAGAGCTAAGGGTGGTCTTCTTGACACCTCGGGTCACCGGAATCTCGCCGGCGGTGAGCTCCAGCGGCGGAGTGTTTCGGGATGCTGCGGCAAAACGAGTTACGACCCGATTCTTTCCAGAACCATGCATGCACGCGGTTATATAGAGTACCGGAGTGCTCACCAAGGCTTGTGCTGGTCTTGGCGAAGCTGGGACCACAACGGCGACAGCAGAACTAGCCCGGCGGCGGCGGAAAACTTCTGAGCGATGGCGTCGGCTAACTTCGGTCCATGGGCGACTGGGAAACGATGTCCACCAAGTTAGTGAAGCTCCCGGGAAGGTACCGGAGCAGGGAATCGAGCGGAGGCTCACCAGAGAGGACGGATCGGCGGCGGCGATGGATTGACCGGAGGGGAAGAAGACGATGTCGATCTCTCGGTATACTGTGTCGCGGTTCGATTGGTCGAGGCCAGCGTCTCCTGGGAGTGAGGAGACACTGGAGGCACGGTGCTTCGGGCTAGGATCACCTGAGCTCGCCGAAACAGCGACGATGTCGCGGCGGCGCTCACTGGTCCGAAGGTGAGGACGACGGCGGCTTCGGCCGGCAATTCCTAGGGTGACCAAAGACAAAATGGAACGATCAGAAGATGGAGATCATGTTCCCGAGGCTTATTAGGGATGGAGCTCACCGGAGCTAGCTGGGTTTCTGTCGAACACTGACGGCGCCGGGGAAGATGAAGTTGCCAACGGTGATTCTTGGGAGTTCCGTGGGTTTTCTCTGTGGGAATGTGGAGAGGATGAGGAGGAGGTTCTGATGGCGAGATTAGAGATGAAATGGTCGATGTTCTCCAAGCTAAGCTGTCCAGGGCTCTGTAAACTGAGAGGAGGGAAGGAAGAAGGAGGCAGTGACACGTTGGCTCATGTAATGCTGAGTTGCTCCATCTCCACAGTGCCTCTGGTGGGTCCCACATGTCAGGCAACAATGTTCTACTCATATTTAGCTAGATTTACTCTATGGCTTGTGGGTCCAAGTAGTGATGGTCTAGGAGGAGTGGAGGAGTATGGGTGAATTTCCTGGTGAAACACACTGTCACATGCTGCTATGAGGCTGACAAGTGGGCCAGGTCTTGTGGGGTCCACTGGTCAGTGTCTTGAGAGAGAGGAAACCTCTAGAGACTATTTTTTGAGCTGTCCAACATGCAGTTCTCTAAATTACTGTTTCACTAAGTAAATGAGGAGCATAAATTATGGGAAAATTACTGGAGGTAGAGAAAGATGTGTTCAAACTGCTGACCGAATTTCGTGGTTAGAAGTGGTCTGGTTTGCCTTTGGTGAAAAAGCAAAATAAGCACACAGACCCAGTTTTTTCTGCAGTGTGGTTTATGTCCCTAGGGCTTTGCTCCTATTATTTCATGTGACTTCTTTGGGAATTAAATTAAACCAAAATTCCTGATGATAGGGTTCATGTTGGTACACACTTTGGCAAAAGGGCTCTGTCTAATTAGTCTTCATTTTCATGTGGTGAATTTTTAGAAGTCAACTAATTTATTTCAGCTAGCTTCCTAGATTTGCTGATTTGAGGGATTTCGTTGAAGTATTTATTTAAGTGATAAAATTATGTAAAATATACAGTCGGTTAATTAGGTGAGATAGTTCTTGCAGGAATTTTTCCATGATTTTAGGTGCAGCCAAACTTCTTTAGAAAAATCTGTAGATTATACCAATGCATGAGTCAAAAAGAAGAACCCAGGCTGAGACTTGTTTGGAATTTTTTTAAGAGGTCTAAAGCAATGAAATAAATTCTGGAAAAATCATATTGTTTCATGATAATTAAACTAGTATTTGAATAAATTATTTCCCACTGGTGCTTCTGTCCAATTTGATGCACTTTTTGGAGTAGGTCTAATTTTGCCGATTAGGGTTTTATTGCATTGATGGTTTTAAATATTGCAAACTTTATTTTGCAAGAAGTGATAATGCAAGAATTTAATTTGTGCACTCTAATGACCGTAGGTCATGGCACTAATTACCTGGAATCCGATTTGGGGCCGTGACATCGAAACTGAACCATAGGGGATCGGGTCTGTCGTGTGGGATGTAGATCCACGGCGCTGCTGAGTCTGCATGGGAGATTGATGATTTCTCCCCTTCCTAGCCCGTCCCAGGCAGGCTCGAGGCCTAGCGTGAGTCGAACGCTGGAGGATAGAGTTGTCCCGAGACCCGGGCAGGTGGTAGATCGCCGCAGCAAATCGACGAGGGTGGCTGCAGCGTCTTGTGGGCCGACTGGCATGGAGTCGGTTGGTTCCTCGGCCGGTTGGATCAGGTCTGCATCGGCCAAGGTGAGATTGCCGATCTGGTCGGCGACGAAGTCAAGGCTTCTGAAAGTTATTGTGTCTCCAGGGGAGAATTTGCCATCGTCAACTCTGGTTGTTAGATTCATCGAGCTTGTAGATGTAGATCTTGCCGAAGCCCCTACCTGGCGTGCCAATTGTCGATGTTTTACACCGTCAATATAAATATAGGGCTACTCGTCGGATCGAAACTTGGTGGATTACAAAGGAACATGGAGAGGTTTATACTGGTTCATGCCCTCGATGTGAGGTAATACCCTACGTCCAGTTGTGGTGTATTCCTTTGAGGATATATGTTCACTTCTATGAGCTTCTGCCCTTAGGGGGCGCCCTGCCTCCCCTTATATACTGGGGGACAGGGGTACAAGGTAGGAGTCCCAGCTAGATTACAGCCAAGGGATCTCCTCTTAGAGATATAACCTACCCGACTAGGACTGTATATTCCTTATCGTACAAGGCAAAGTCTGCCGGGTTCTATCATATCTCTAATTACAAGGCTAGGCCCATCCTCTGTTCGAGTGGCCCATATGCTTTTCATGAGGTACCCGGGGCCCATGGCCTCCACACCGCCCCTGCACCGCTGATCCATAGAGAGCCATCGAAGTACATCGTCCAGTACTCCAGCTTGTCTGTGTTTGTAGTCGTTTGGACTTCTGTCCACTCGAGCACGAAGTTGGCTAGAACTTGAGACTTGATTGCTATCCTTGGCTGAAGGATGATGTCAAATGCCATCAACTCGAGTGCCCATTTAGCAATTCTGCCAATGGCCTTGCGGTTGTGTAGGACATCTCTGGGTGGATATGATGCGACAACAGTTACTTGATGTGACTAAAAATAGTGTACCAACTTCTGGACAGTGATGAGTAGGCCATATAGTAGCTTTTGGACTTGAGGATATCTCATCTTGAAGTCAGCTAGGACCTCGCTGATGAAGTAGACTGGCCTTTGTATTTTTTGTATATGCCCTGGCTCTGCTCGTTCGACTACCAGCACCGTGCTGACTACCTGAGTAGTTGTCGCCAGGTACAACATTAGTGGTTCCTGGGGCATGGGTGATGCCAACACTGGTGGTGATGTGAGAAATTTTTTGAAGTCTTCAAAGGCTTGCTGGGCTTTGGGTGTCCATTGAAAATTGTCCGCTTTCTTCAATAGTTTGAAAAAGGGCATGCCCCGTTCACCGAGTCGATAGATGAATTGGCTGAGTGCTGCCATGCAGCCTGTCAACTTTTGGACATCCTTCTAGCTAGTTGGGGGTGCCATGTTCATGATAACGTTGATTTTCTTTGGATTGGCCTCAATGCCTCGATGTGATACGATGAAGCCGAGTAGCTTTTCGGACGGTACACCGAAGGTGCACTTCTCTGGATTCAACTTCATCTTGAATCTCCGAAGGCTTTGGAAAGTTTCCTCCAAGTCGGCGATGAGGTCTTCCTTGGATTTTGTCTTGATCACCATGTCATCGACATACGCCTCCACGTTGCGCCTGAGTTGAGTGTGTAAACACCACTAGATTGCTCGTTGATACATTGCCCCATTGTTTTTCAACCCGAACGGCATATTGACATGGCAGTATGCTCCAAATGGCATGATGAAAGAAGTCTTTAGGCAGTCTTCCTCCCTTAGGCTGATTTGGTGATATCCTGAGTAACAGTTGAGAAAGATGAGTAGCTTGCACCCCGCAATTGAGTCGACCATCTGATCTATTCTGGGTAGACCAAATGGATCTTTGGGGCACGCTTTGTTTAAGTTAGTGTAGTCGATGCACATGCGCCATTTACCATTCTTTTTCCGAAACAAGACTGGGTTTGCTAGCCAATAAGGGTGATAGACCTCTTTGATGAACCTGGCTACAAGGAGCTTGGTTATCTCCTCTTGAATAGCATCTTTGCGGTCTTGTGTGAAGCGTCATAGTTGCTGTTTGACTGGCTTGGCATCTGATTTGACGTTGAGGGAATGCTCGATCACCTCCCTTGGTACACTAGGCATGTCGGAAGGTTTCCAAGAAAATATGTCCCTGTTCGCTTGGAGGAAGGTGATGAGCTCGTCTTCCTATTTGGCGTCGAGTCCGGTCCCAACAAGAGTAGTTTTGGAGGGGTCGGAAGGGTCCAGGGGGATATTTTTTGTTTTAGAGTCCACTAAAAATCCCGACTTGGCTGTTTTTTTGCCAGAACTTGATCGTCCTCATTTGCTATTGTAGCAGCTAGTCGGATGTTGTTGCGCCCAACTGCCGCTTTTTGAGATTGGGCCAGCTTGCAACTCTCCTTGTCATAGGTGAAGGCTTGCAAGACATCACTGCAAAGGGAAAGCACTTTGGCAGGTCCTGGCATCTTGAGCATCATGTATATTTAATGCGGCACTGCCATGAGTTTGGCTAGTGCTGGCCGTCCAAGTATGGCATGATACACAGTCTCGAAGTTAGCAACCTCGAAGCAGATGTTCTCTGTACGAAAGTTCTCCCGTGTCCCGAAGGTAACTGACAGAGTTATCTGTCTGAGTGGAGTAGAAGATAGGCCGGGGATTACCCCATGGAAGGGCGTTGTACTTTGCCGTAGCTCAGAGCGAGGGATCTTCATCTTGTGGAGCGTCTTGGCGAACAAAATATTGAGAGCGCTTCCTCCATCGATGAGAACCTTCTTCAATTTGATGCTTCTGATGACCGGGTCCAGGCTGAGTGGATAGCGTCCTGGATGAGTGACCCGATCAGGGTGATCCACGCGGTCAAACGTAATTGGCGTTTCTGACCAACGCAAGTGCTAGGGGGCGTCTGCAGTGACCGAGTCAACTTCATGTTCTGTGAGCTTCTGCTTCCTCTTGGACTCGTATGCAGTCGGCCCTCCAAAGATGTGGTTGAGCTCAGCCTGGGGATCTCGGTAGTTGCCGGCTGTGCCCGGATCTGGCTTGTCCTTGTCTTTATTGCTGCCAGATGTTGAAGTCTGCTCGGAGGCAAACTTCTTCAGCATGAAGCAGTCCTTGGCCGCGTGCTTGCCCTTTGGATGGAAGGGGCATGGTCCATTCATCACTTTTTTGTACTCGTCTATCCTCGGGGGTCACGGCCAAGTACGCTCCACAGTGGCCACCACGTTGTCTGACTTGCGCTTGCGGTTGCCAGACTTGTTATGTGTTGGCTCGTCGTTGTCTTTTTTGTCCTTTTGCTGGGGCTCCTTCTTGTCATCCAGGGCCTCAGCAACTACATTGGCCGACTCAGCGTATTTGTTTGCCATGTCAAATAGAGCTTTGATAGAAGAGGGAGGCTTCTGAGTAAACTTGGTAATGAACGGGGTGTCTCTGACTCCCTTGCGGAAGGCGGTGATGACCACCTCGTCCTTGATCTTCGGGATTGAATTCCTCTTCTCAGAAAACCTTTTGTTGAAATCACCGAGAGACTCGTTCTTCCTTTGATGGCACTGATACAGGTCGTATTCGGAAGATGGCCTCTCATACTTTCCTAGGAAATTGGCGATAAAGCATTCCCGGAGTTCTCCCCATGAGCCAATTGATCTCTTCAGAAGTCTGGTTAGCCATGTCCTTGCCTAGTCGGCTAGAGCGACTGGAGGTAGTTAGCCATGGCCTAATGATCTCCTGCAGCTGCTCAGATCGCTAGAGTGTAAACTGTGAGCCAGGATTCAGGGTTGGTCTTCCCATCGTATTTTTCAATTCTAGTCGGCTTGAAACCTGATGGCCAGTCGACGTATTGCAGCTCATGGGTGAAGGCTGGTACTCCTTCATCTGTGTGAGGGCTCCAACTCCGACTACAGTGGTGAAACTGCTTAGGGTGGAGACCGAAGCGCTCATTCTCATTTTCTAGTCGGCGACGCTCGTCTTTCTCGCATTCGCGGCGCCGTGCGTTGATGTCTTGCCGAAGATCACGTCGTAGTTGGCCTTGGACATCCTGGTTGTCCCGACGGTCGTCTTGATGTTGGTGCCGCTGGTCATTATTGTGGTTGCCAAGTGACATGTGGCATGACTCTATGTGCGGCTACCTAGAGCCGGCCGCTCGGCGTCGCGTTGAGGTAGATGAGATTGCCGTTGGAGAAGCCACCCTATTGGATGGTATGAGGGTGTCGCCCGACTGTTGATGCTACTGACATGTAGCAGCGGTGATCATGGCTTTAATCCTTGTTACCGTCAGGGTGGCCTGGTGATCAGGCCCAAACAGTAGTGTATCCAATAGGGTTGTAGCAGCCACAATGTTCTGTTCGGGTTTGGAGGATCTCCTGTTGAGCAGTCCGTGCAGCCTTGCGTAGATTGTCGTTGTGAGCATCGCGCTTGGCCTACAGTGTCTTGCGTCTTCCTCCTATTGTTCACGTAGTCGGCGAGCCTCCTCCTCTGCTAATCGCACAGTCGGCGTGCATTTTGAGTAGGAGTTGAGCCCTTAGACGCCATAAAGACTTCACGTGGTGGAGAAAAGCTCACCGATGTGCTATCCGACTGAGAGTCAGAGTTAGAATAGTTGAGGGGGGTAATAACGACCTCGACCTCCCTAGATCGAATCTCGAGCAGCTCTGAGCGGTATCTGAGTTGAACTCCAGGGGATCGGGTTTGCCCCGTCAAATGCTAATTGAAGTTATCCGCGGCGTTGCCCAGTCCGAACGGGAGATTGATGACCTCCTCCTCTCTTAGCCCGATCTCAGCCAGCTCAAGACCGAGTTCGAGTCAAACACTGAAAGAAAGAGTTGTCCCTAGACTCGGGCATGTTGGACATCGCCGTGGCATGTCGCCGAAGATCACTGCAGTGTTACGTAGGCCGACCGGCGTGGAGTCGGGTTGGTCCCTGGCCGATTGGATCGGATGCGAGTCGGACAGGGTAAGGTTGCCGAACTCGTCGGTGACGAAGTCGAGGCTCCCGAAGGTTATTGTTTGCCCAGGGAAGAAGTTGATGCCATCGACTCCGGTGATGGGATCCATCAGGCTTGTTGAAGATGATCTCGCCGAAGCCCCTACTTGGCATGCCAACTGTTGATGTTTTACACCACCAATAAGAATATGGGGCTACTCGTGAGACCTAAACTTGATGGATTGCAAAGGAACACAAAACAATTTATCCTGGTTCAGGCCCTCGAGTTGAGGTGATACCCTACTTCCAGCTGTTGTGTATTGCCTTTGAGGTTTTTCTGGTGACATTGTGATATCTAGTGATTCTCTGCCCTCAGGGGGCGCCCTGCCTCCCCTTATATACCGAGGAGACAGGGTTACAGGGTAGGAATCCCAGTCGGACTCTGACCAAGGGATTTCCTTCTAGGAATAAATCATACCCGACTAGGACTATATCCTTTCCTTATCAAACTAATGTATGCCGAGTCCTATTGTATTACAAGGTTAGGCTCATCCTCTTTCCGAGTGGCCTTAATGCTTCTCATGAGGTACCAGGGGCCCATGGCCTCCACAGGAGGGGCCGTTCAATAACGCTGAGGTGACACTCTCGGCGGCTTACCGACTGAATACTGAAGACGACGTCCTAATCAACAACTCATGGAACATAGAACAACTATTTCTTTTCTATACCTGATCATTGTACTCAATTTGTACATATAAATAAAGTTTCTTACTCTGACTCACTACATCGATTGTTCCAACCAAGTAGAGAGTCGGGGGCTACATGATGATAATACGTCTTCTGTTGATTGTTCAAACTCGAACTTGTTTTATCTAATATGTCTTGGTTTTTGACTCCCTTGAAATTCTTGACTTGTCCGCCTTTCTTGCCGGGACTTCACCGTCCTCCTTTGAAGTTGTTGCTGCTAGCCGGATGTTGCTCCATCCGTCTGCAACCTCTTGTGACTGGGCCAACTCACAGCTTGTCGGACCGGGGTTTGACCCCTAACCCTATGTGTGTACCATGCTAGTTCCATGATCAATTGCTAGCACACACATTCAACATTGACATCATAATCCATACATCACAGGTTCAGCTCACAACAGTCCATACATAAGTCGTACAAGAGTCAAGACTTAGCAATTACATAGAGGCCAACCGGCCAAATAGAACAACAAAATAACAAAGAGTTCAACAGTGGAAACAAGATAATATAGGCACTGAAAACCAGCAAGTGTGCCTCTGCCCGCCCATAGGCAACCGACCGGTAAGCCCTAGTAAGCACCGCTGTCGTCGTCTCCAGCTGCATAGAAGTACCCGATTGTCGGGTCCCCCTCAATCATCTCTAAAAAAAAAGAAGTCACACAAGCGTGTGTGAGTACAATACACACTCAGCAAGACTTTCAGTATTTGCAATGGTATTCCATAATATGTGAAGATAAACAAGGAATGGTTCAGGTTCTGCACTTTGCATAAATCATAATATACATAGCGAAAACATTGCGGTTTTGCAACAAAATCTTCGTAAATCAAGCCAGCACAGTAAATCAAGTATGTAAGCATTGACCCCAAGTGTTTCCAACCATCCAGGCTCCCTGCCCATGCCAGCCAACTGTGGCAACACGCTGCCACAACCAGCCCAGAGAACTCCCCATTCGCACCATGAATTTCCCCAAAACAGTTCCAAAATTTAAATCTACTACGGTGGAGAATTTCCCAAGTCATCCATAACCGAGGACACGGCTATTCGAATAGTTTTAACTCTCGAGAGTGTGTACAACTGTACCCACATGACATGGACAATATGAGCTACCACACAGGAGGCTCACACCATCAATGACAAAGCCTTTCTACCGTTGACCTAGCAATACCCCGCGCTTATGATCTATCCCTAGGGAGTTGGTAGGCCTCCCAAAATCCCAAGGCTCACATGATGTGCTGGTCACCCTTGAACAATAATCAAGGTACGTTCGGGCCATGGACAAAAATCATAACTCACACTAACCCAATGTCAACAATAACGACCTACAACTACCACCGGCGGGTCTATTGCTAGGTATCGACATTATATTGAGCCAGGGACTCCCCAAAAGAGCCACATGTGGTTTGTACTATGTTTCTTGGTTCTAGCTACACCATAGAATCAGTCCTTAGCGACCCGGGCGAAACAACCACCTAATCGGTACCACAAACAAGGCACCAAACACTACATCCACTCGCCCAAGTCAAAAGCATGTTTTCAGTTTTTGTTTTCCACCAAGAATACAGGGGAATTACCCACTATTCATTTCCATAATTTCACAAATGTTTCATTTCCCCAACATCCCAAAATCAAGTAACAAGCAGCATTGATTAATTAGCAAACTAAGCATACCTATTGACATCCTCCCAACCACATGAACCCAGATTTTCGGTGGCAACATTGGTGACAAGGAATTCATGATACTCAAGTAACAAGAACAAGGCATATGCAACAAGAGGTTAACTACCCAAGAATCCCACACATTTTTGAGTAAAACATCGCATGCATAATAGTTTGCAATCAATATAGTTTGTAAGTTTGAAATATAGGAGCAATTGATCAAGGGGGTGCTTGCCTTGCTCTTGGACTTCCTGGTACTCCTCTGGTTCCTTCTCAACTAGGTTAGCAACGTCGTGCTCTATGAGAATACCAAACGAATGCAATGAAAACAACGGTAAAATTTAACATTACAGGAAGTAGAAATATTTTTGCATAATATGGAAGTGCATGATTTTAGACGAATTTAGGAAAAAGAATTGCTTGAATCCAAGTTCATATGAGGGAGAAAGGGCTAAATGAAGTGTGCTCTGTCTTAAAATCGAAAATAAATGAGAAACAGCGTTCTTGCTCGACCGAACTGCTAAAACGGCTGAAAACATTCTACCGATTTATCGGGTGGTCTATTTGGGACGTTTTTGGTTCTAGGGGCATTTATATGGTACGAAACCTACATATGTGCTACTATGAACCTAAAGACAGCTCCCAGAAGTGGATATACTCCAACTCGCTAGGATGTTAATCGCACACGCTCACACATCGCTAAAACGGCCTAACACGTGAAATTCACCAGGCGTGAAGTATTAATCTAAGGCGTTTGGAGGCGTGGAGGGTTTCTAGGGCCTAGGGGTCACTGGATGCACAAGTGGAATCTATGGGAAGGCTTCAGTAGCGGCGAACGCCTTGGTCCAAAAACAATATCTTCGTACGCGCAAACTACACGTCTTCGTACGTTAATGACGACCGGCAAAATCAGGAATTCAACAGCAGCAGCTCTACTCGTGATTTTATCCTGTTTTAACGCTAGTGGGGCCTACCTGGCTTGCATGGGGCTGATGGGATGGCTGTCGCTCACTCAAACCCAAGCGCACCTAAGGTGTTCGGTGAAAAGCCAAGCTAAAGTACGGCTTGTCTACCTCTGTCCTCTCATGCTCTAGTGCATGGCTAGTGAATGCAGGGGTGTGGGGAAGCTCTAGGGGTCCTGCATGCAAGGTCGTAGGGTTCTAATTCATGCGGCCATGCTCTGATTGAGCCTCATCCACACATGTGGCCACGATGGTGTTGCTTGGGTGGATGGCAAAACAACGGCGTGACAGGCCAAGCCAAGGACGTGGGGAGCACTAGTGGCCTCCCAGGAATAAAAAGAAAGCACATGAAGAAACAGGAGCTCACCGAAGAGTGCAGGTGGTGGAGTGCAACGATGAGGCGGTGGTCCGCTCTACAGCAGGGTTGCTCGCGATGGAGGCTGCAGACAAGTGCTACGATGAGTTCAATGAGTGAAGGGGAGATGGTGATACAGCTAGGACAGCATTAAACTCACCAGGGCGGAGTTTAGCGGCTGCAAGGTCACGGCGGCACCTGGTCGGTGTCGCAAAACACATTGGGGCTGCAGTGGTGCTTGCTGCATGCCGAGGGCAAAAATGGAGTTAGGTCGGGCAGGAACACATGGTGACACAATTGGGACAAGGTGAAACTCACCGGAGCTCCTAGATGGAAGGCGTGTGCTCGCCGGCGCCGTGGGCGGCACCTCACGTTCCTAGCGAACCAAGGGGCAATCCCCTAGGTCCTTGGGTGCGTGAGAAAGAGGGCGAGCTAGGGAGGCAGGAGGACATGGGCTTGGTTAAGAAGGAAGGCAGGGAAGGGAGAGGAGAAGGGGGGGGGGGGGGCGCTGCTCTACTTCATCGGTCTCGCGATGGTGTGTGCATGGGCAAGCAAGCATCAGACAGACAAGATAGGGCAGGGCATTGCTGAGGCTGTCAAGGGCATCTTGCGAGGTCCCAAGGTGGCTCTGCCTCTCCCTCTCATGTGGTCTGGGGTGTGTAGAGGTAGCCACATGGGCGGAGAGAGACCCTTGCATGATCGTGCTTGGACGATGGAGAATAGGGACTGCCTGAGTTGGCCTGGGCTTGGCTAGGCTGTGGGGTCCAAATTAGAGGTGGGGCCCAACATAAAAAGTGAGTCCGATGGGGTTACCTACATTGCCAAGTGAAAATATTGGGTTAACAGGTCGAGAAAACAGGAGAAACCGAGAGGAAGAGGGAAAGAACTCTTCTCGGGTGAACAGTACCCAGATTTTTTTCCAATTTTAGCAGAGGATTAGACTAGATGGTTAGATGGGCCAACTTGCTTCAAACCGAATGAAACTTGGAGACAAGGCTGGTAGTAAGGTATGGAATTTTTAGGAATTTTTCCAAAATTTTTGGTGAAGATTGAAAATTGAGGGTCAGATAGGGCGGTGGGAACAATTTATATAGATTGTACGAACTTTAATCTGTTTGGCTGGGATTTTTCATGCATGAAAGATGACATGCAGTGCATGCACATGAAAAATGGTTTTACGCACGAATGAACAAAAGTGGGCTATTACAAAACCTACCCCCCTTAAAATGAATCTCGTCCCCGAGATTTGGCCAGCTCGTTGAAGAGGTTGGGAAACACGTTTCGAAGATGGTCTTCGCGCTCCCAGGTTGCCTCACCCACTGTGTGGTTACTCCACTGTACCTTGCACATCTTGATTGTCTTGTTCCTTGTCCGCCGCTCAGCTTCTTCTATTGTGCAAATTGGGTGCACTTTGTACTGAGGTCTTGTTGTAGTTTGATGCTTTCTATTGGCGCAACCTCAGTGGGCACTCTAAGGCACTTCTTTAATTGTGATACATGGAAGACATTGTGCACTTCAGACAGCTCGGGTGGCAGGTCCAACCTATAGGCCACTTCTCCTACTCTTGCAAGCACCCTATACGGTCCAACGTACCATGGTGCTAATTTTCCCTTGACTTGAACCTATGGGTACCTCGCAGCGGCGTCACTTTAAGATATACGAAGTCATTAGGTCTGAACTTCAGCTCACGCCTCCTTTGGTTAGCGTAGCTCTTTTGTCTTGATTGGGCTTCAATCTTGCTCTAATCAACCGAACTTGCTCTTCCGCTTCATTGATCGAAGCTAGGCCAAATACGTGTCTCTCACCAACTTGTGACCAGTTTAGAGGTGTTCTACATTTCCTCCCATAGAGAGCCTCGAATGGTGACATTTGTAGGCTTTCTTGGTAGCTATTGTTGTAAGAAAACTCAGCATATGGCAAGCAATTTTCCCAGCTTGGTCCATGGGACAGCACACACGCTCTCAACATGTCTTCTAGAATTTGGTTCACCCTCTCGGTTTGTCTTCCAGTTTGTGGGTGATATGTGGTGCTGAAAGCTAGGTTGGTTCCCATTGCTTACTGCAACTGTTTCCAAAAATGTGAGATGAACTGGGCCCCTCGATCCGAAACTATCCGTTTCATCACACCATGCAAGCAAACAACCCGAGAGAAATACAATTCAGCTATTTTGGTTCCTTTGTCAGTGGTTTTCACTGGTATAAAGTGTGTTACTTTTGTCAACCGATCCACTACAACCCATATTGAATCATTGCCTCGCTGTGACCTTGGCAAACCAGTGATGAAATCCATTCCAACTTTGTCCCATTTCCATTCTGGGATTTGTAATGGCTGTAGTAGACCGGCTAACCTTTGGTGCTCAGCCTTCACTCGCTGACACACATCACAGAGCGCCACGTATTCAGCTACATCTCGCTTCATGCTTGCCCACCAAAAATCCTTCTTTAAATCTTGATACATCTTGGTAATACCGGGATGAATTGAGTACAATGTTTCATGGGCTTTCTTTCAGAATTAGGTTCTTGACCTTTTCATCTTTGGGGATGTATATTCACTGTCCACACCTAACCACTCCATTTTCATCCATGTTGTAATCTGAGGTTTCCCCTTTCTCTATGCTGCGCTTAATTTCTTGGACTTCCTTGTCTTCAGCTTGGGCTACAAGAATTTGCTCTTCTAACGTTGACTTTGCTTCCACGGCTGCAACACAACCATACTCCACCAATTCCAGGTTGAGGCATTGAAATTCCTTATACAACTCAGGTTGTCCATTGCTTAGTGTGAGACTATTGCAATGAGCCTTCCGACTCAGCGCATCTGCAACTACGTTGGCCTTTCCCGGGTGATAATTTATGCCCAGGTCATAGTCCTTGATTAACTCGAGCCATCTCCGGTGCCTCAGGTTCAGATCCACTTGTGTGAATATATATTTTAGGCTCTTGTGATCTGAGTATATCTCGCTGCGATTACCGATCAAGTAATGCTGCTAAATCTTCAAGGCATGCACAACAGCTGCTAGTTTGAAGTCATGCGTAGGGTAGTTCTGCTCATGTGGTCTCAATTGTCATGATGCATAGACTACTACCTTCCCTTTTTGCATTAATACGCAGCCAAGACCTAACCGAGATGCATCACAATACACATCAAAGCTCTTGCCAACATCCGGTAAAACCAACACGGGTGCTGTGGTCAGTCTTTTCTTTAATTCTTGGAAGCTTTCTTCACATTCCTTAGTCCATTCAAACCTCTTTTCCTTCTTAAACAGCTGAGTCATTGGTCTAGCAATCTTTGAAAAGCTTTCAATGAACCAGCGGTAGTAACCAGCTAATCCAAGAAAAATGTCTTATGTCCGAAATGTTCTGGGGTTGTTTCCAATTCAACACCTCTTGGACCTTGCTTGGATCAACGGCTACTCCACCCTCAGACAGCACATGACCAAGGAATCCAACTTCCTTCAACCAGAGCTCGCACTTGCTAAATTTTGCATACAGCTGGTGCTCTCGAAGTTTATCCATAACTAGTCGTAGATGCCTTTCATGCTCTTCTTCACTCTTCGAGTAGATGAGGATGTCATCAATAAAGACTACTACAAACTAATCCAAGTACTCCATAAAAATCTTATTCATCAAGTTCATGAAGCCCCCCATTGCCGGGGCATTTAGTTTAGTCCAAAAGACATTACGGTTGTACTCGTACAAACTGTAACGTTGGTGAAGGCTGTCTTCGGGATATCATCGGGTCTGATTTTCAGCTGAAAAGTAGCCTAGTCTCAAGTCAATCTTTGAGAATACACGTGCCCCACTCATTTGATCAAAAAGATCATCAATACGGCAGCGGGTATTTGTTTTTGATGGTAACCTCATTTAACGATCGGTAGTCGACGCACATCCTGAGAGTGTGATCCTTCTTCTCTATGAACATAGCATCCCCATGGTGATGCTTGGCCGAATGAATCCTTTGTTCAGCTGCTCTCTAAGTTGTTCCTTCAGTTCAGCTAGCTCATATAGGTGGCATCCGGTAGGGCCGTTTGGATATTGGGCTGTTCCGGGCAGCAGCTCTATCACGAACTCCATGTTCTGTTCGGTGGCATACCGGGTAACTCATCTGGAAAGATGTCAGGGTACTCACAAACTACCGGAAACCTGGCTTATTCCCTACCAACAAGGCTGCTGAGAAGAGAATGAGAGGGTACAGTTCTATTAGAGACAAACTCTACCCGATCCCCGGCTATGTTCATGAGTGTGATGACTACTTTCACAGTTGATTCAAAACCCTTGTGCTTGGAAGAGCCAATCCATCCCAAGTATCACATCTAAACCTTGTGTCCCAAAGCACAATCAAATTTGCCAAAAACTTATTGCCATTGATAACAATGGTAACGTTGTGCAAACTAGTTTTGTTGTCAACTCTAACCCAGGTGATCATTGTACTATCATTGGGTTAACTTAGGGTGTCAACTTTCATTTGATGATTTGCCAGCAAAATCCTTGGATATGAAAGAATGTGAAGCTCCAGAATCAAATTAAAACCATTGCAGGGGCTGAGTTCACAGAAACATTACCAAGCACCACATCAGGCGGCATCCTGAGCTTCCTCGGCGAAGTCACGATGATTAACCCTGCAGCCCCCCCCCCCCCCCCAAGTTCTGAGCAGACCTGGGGGCTGGCGTTGCGGGCTGGTGGTGCTCCCCCATAACGGCCTCTCCCACACGGCTGCTGGTCCAGCTGTGGAGCGCTGGAGACGCAAACTGAACTGGACCAGGTACCTTCTTCGGGCACCGATTGGAGTAATGCCCGTACTCTCCACAATTGTAGCAGTCTACCGGCTAAGTCGGTAGCTTGTTGTGCAGCCAAGGCGAGGGGGGCGGCTGAGGCACACATGAGGGGCTGGTCTGTGGCCTTGCTTGTGGTGACACTGCGGATACCTTGCCGGCGCTGGTTGAGTGGTGGGCCGAACAGTTGCGGGCACCACATTGCGCTGCTTGTGAGGGAGCTCCCTCCTGCTGGCTTGCATGCAGCCCACTTACGTTTGCAGGACTCCACTACACCACGATGCTTGTGCTCCCATCCAATGGCCTTGCTTCACCAAAGTGGGAAAGTCAAGGAAGTCAAACAGCTCAAAGCCAGCTGCCATCTCTTCATCTAGTCCTCCAGGAACTTCTACAATCTTCTTGCTTCTTCATTTGGTTTAGAGTCAGACAGCTGGCATAGCGATTTCAAGATGGTTGAAGCGGTGGAAGGTATCGCTGACAGGACATGTTGCCTTGCTTCAGAGTTTCAAATTCTTTCCTCTTTGATCTTCATGAGAATACCAGCTGGAGATGGTCTCTTGTGAAATGCTCCCTTAAACGTCATTCCACGTTACAAACATGGCCTTCTTGTTGCATGCACGGTAATGTACCACCAATCACTAGCGGCGCTGCGTGAAGCTGTTCTCGCTGCAAATCCACCTTTTCCAGCATCGTCACAGTGCAACCAAGTCAAGCTTTTCTCTGACTGTTACGCAGCCAATCATCGGGATCAAGTGGATCCTCGACGGGCAAAGTTGGCAGCTTGGTGCGGTTGGAAATCAAACAACTTGGATGGCGATTGTTGCCCAAGTGCTGTGCTCCTCCAACGGCTTGTGCTGGCAGGACCACGTGCCAGCGGTGTTCCTTTCCAATCCTCTCAAGCAATTGAGTTGATGCCAAGTTGGTTTTGCTCGGCCAATAATGAGCACTTCTTGCCAAGGTCAGGACCGGTTTTGCTGTCCCACCGGCAGGTGCACCGAGCAGGGGCCTATTTGGCCACCCGTGCACCCCGTTGCTGATGGGGTTGACCATGGTGCTGTGGTTCAGAGGGATCTTTCCTTTCCCTGAGCCACTCGTGCTGCGGAACGGGTCCATGCTACAGTCATCCTGTACAACAATCTTTCCGATACTACGTGCATAAGGATGTATAAACTTAGTGCTACTAGACTGTTATAGGGAATCTAAAACAGCCAGGAACAGAAAAAAAATTCAAAATAAAATGTCAACTGAAACACAAAATAAGATCCATTAAGTCACATAGAAACACTTTAAGTCTTACAGTACATAAACATGGGACAAGCCTTAGTCGATTCGGAGCAAACATACAAAGCCCATGGGCTGAGTGAATCGAGCAGCTAACGGCACAATACCATGCATCTCATCAATCACATCCATCCGGGCCACCCACGCCTACGGCCGGAGCAAAGAGCTACTACTCGCTCCCTACCAAAAACACCACTTAGTAGTGAGCTCTACAACTATGAATGCCTCACTCTAGTTTAAACTCCTGTATCTCACCAATCTTCTGAGTGAGGCAGGTTTACAACTGGCTCATCATCCTCCTCATCTGCAGCAGACCTCCCATGTTGGGAGCAGGGGGCGATGACCCGACGTCGCTGAGACTGAACGTGAGCTTTCAGACGCAACCGGCTTGAAGAAGCCACGATACTCTGCAACTGTCATGTGTGTAGTGCGAGTTGGAGAGCTGAGCGGGGACGGGTTAGCAGGCAGTGCTAGTACACCATCGGCTCCTGGGGCAACGGGTGCTTGGCACAGGTGCAGAAGCATGGGTAGGAGCGCAGTAGGCCTATGTGCTGCAGCAGGGGCAGGTTGCGAGCAATATTCTCCACACCGTACAAGCTCGATGCGGGGAATATGGCCCATACGGACATTAAGGTTCAATGAGGCGCTCTAGGTGAGTGATGCGGCCCACAATGCTTGATCTCTCTT